>PVLC010003748.1:7577-93181 GCA_004027655.1 Graphiurus murinus
AAAAAAAAAAAAAAAAAAAAAAAAAAAAAAAAAAAAAAAAAAAAAAAAAAAAAAAAAAAAAAAAAAAAAAAAAAAAAAAAAAAAAAAAAAAAAAAAAAAAAAAAAAAAAAAAAAAAAAAAAAAAAAAAAAAAAAAAAAAAAAAAAAAAAAAAAAAAAAAAAAAAAAAAAAGACACTCTGTACCACTTCCAATAAATCTAACATGATGCTACATGTAAGAATGACATATAAACAAAGAAGAAATTATGTAAGGTTTGGAATAATCAGAATATGCCATTTTATTAAAAGTGCATAATGATCATCAGTGACTACTAACATCATAAAAAAGAAAAAATAAACTATGTGTCATGTGTAGGTGCAAAGCAAAATGATGTAGTAGTTTTTGCAAAGCATTAAACATAAAACTATTCAAGATCTAAATATAACAACCAATTTACAGATAAAAAAAGGTGTCATATTAAATGGCATATAGAGTTGTAATCAAGAAAAAGAAAACTTACAGTTGGAAACAATAGCAGTGCTCTTCAATAAGCTTTCAGCACTAATGGCGTTATTCTCTACCTGCATTATACAGGATAGTAACCACACTGGAATATTCATGTCACATTGGAAATAGGACTGTGGCTGGGTGTGGTGGTGCATGCTTGTAATCCCAGTGCTTTCGAGGCTGAGATAGGAGGATTACAGGTTCAAGGACAGCCTCAGCAAGTCAGACTCTCATCAACCTAGTGATTCCCTGTTTCAAATTAAAAATAAAAAAATAGGGCTGGAGATATAGCTGGGAGGTAGAATATACCTGAGTTCAGGTGGCAGTTTTAAATTTTATTTAAGTCTATGCTAATTTATTTTTCATTAACTAAAATTTAAATAGCTACATATACCGGGCCACATATCTCCTTAGGATATTTCTTAAACAAGTAAATAAAAAATACATATTTTGAGAGGAAGAGACCCATAGAAGACACTCAAAAGTGCATCAAACAATTACAAAGTATGAATGTTATCTTGATCCAAATGGAAAGAAACTGTATAAAATTTTATTTCAAAACATTTGGGAAATATTATATTTATATTTATTGAAATAAGGAATGTAAGCCTGTATACTTGATATTAAGCAATAATCATTTTATATATGATCAGAAATTTGTAGTTATACTTTAAAAAGTGTTTATAAAGTATTTAAATGAAATTTTCACAGATAAAATTATCTTATGACTTAGATTTGATTCAGTGAAATCCAAGGTTAAGTAGAATGACAGATTAAACAAGGAATAGATGAAACAAGATGGGCCATAAGTTCACTACTGAAGCTGCTGATGGATATGAGGAAATACATCATTCAATTCTTTACTCTTGAATATACTTTAAAACTTTCATACACTTAATATTTTTGATATCATGTCCCAACTTGAGAAATTCTGACTCTAAAATACAAGTAAGTTTAAGATACCTGGGAAAACGGAAAAAATAGGGAGTTGCCTTTTTAGGAAGACTTCCAAGTTGAGAACAGAAATATGTAAAAGACACTCCATCAGGTGTTCAGTGCCTTTACCTTACCCTTCAGGAAATTGCACTGCACAATAATTTCACATTTATATCAGGTTTTTTATAAGTATGGTTTTGAGGAATCAATTTTCAACTACAGAATTTTGTTACATGTGCAATAGCTGACACACAAAAATTGCATAACCAATCATACAAATGCATGCATCCTTTGGAGGCATTCTTAGCATGCCCTGTGTGAGACTACAGGGATCTTACTCAGGAGAGATAACAACCTCTTCATGCACCCACCTTTAGTGCCTTCGGAAATAAAACCTCACCTGTTAACAAAGATTATATAGACATTTACCCAGCATTAAGATCATTTGAAGAACCCAAGAAGTTTATTTTTATGTTTTAATAATTGTAAGTAGATATAGCAAGCAGAACTTTAAAGGTAACAGAAAACTCAGAACACAGCAGGAATAGCTTTTCTGATCAGTCTCTCAAAATCGTCTTGTAAATTTAAAACAGTTTAGATATTCAAAATTTACAATCACTAAATTCCTGATTACAGGGCCATGTCTTTTATTACTTATTCATAATGTTTCTATTGGGATAAAGGGAAAAGAGGAAGTCATCTTGCCAACTAAAATATATATTATATATTAAAAGTCTTATCAACTTCATTATGATTATCTTCATCTTATGGTTTAAAAACTAGATGTAGAGAGGCTAATTCATTTTCTCAAGATTACACAGTTAGTGAAAGGGTAGTCTTTAAAGATAGTTTTACCAATTCTAATATGATTTCCATTATCCTACACTGTCTTCTATGTTGCTTTTGTCTAGCTTATATGCATACACAAGTAAGGAAGAAGGAAAGAGGTAGGGAGAGGAAGAGGGGAAAAAAAGAGAGATTGCCAGTTAAACATTCTGTTAAGGAAGATGGTTTAAATTATTTCCTAAAAATAGAATGCCAATTATAACTTAAAATTTCAGGAAACCTGAATACATTTGTTTCCTGGGGTTGCTACAGCAAAGTACTACCAACTTGGTAACTTAAAACAACAGAAACCTATTCTCTCCTAAAATCTCTCACAACAGCATGCTCTATATCCCTCTGTGTTCACCTCTCTCGCTTCTGCTTTTGCATTTGTGGCTCTGTCCTTGAAGACATTTTTTGAAGAGTATAACATTTTTTAAATGAGCCCTGGCAGCTCACTTTCTTCCTGTAGCATCCCCAAAGTCCAATGTTTAGCCTTCATTTCACACTGCCTTTGATATCTTCTATCCAAATTGGCAGTCTCAAAAATCTTGTCCGTTTCCCATGTATGTCACAAGGATACATACCATTATACAAGAGGGTTCTCTGTGGATCCTTCCTAGATAACCTCATCTCCATTCCAGGCTTTAACTAAGAAGGTTAATTGGACCCCTGAGTCACATTCTCAGTCACTTCAGCATAAGTCTTCCAGTCTCACCCTTGGAGTGTTCTCCAGAGTATTATTTTTTAACAGTAAATAGCCTATTTTTAGACTGCTTTGAAATATGAATAGGCTAGGAATCCTCCATAACCAAATGCTAATTCTACTTTAAGAGTTCTTTCTTGAGTTTATCTTTCTTCTCTCATTTTGCTATATATAGCACGAAAAAAACTAAGCCACATCTTTAATACTTTGTTTGGAAATATGCTCAGTTAAATACCCAAGTTCACTTCTGACAAGTTCTCTTCCTACCCAACTGTAGAAAACAGTTCTGCCAAGTTTTCTGCCATTTTTTGACAAGGAATGCTTTGCCACTAGTTTTTAGCATCATGCTCCAGTTTTCTTCTGAGACTTCACCAGAAGAACATTTTGTGCCCACAATTCTACCATCATTCTTTTCAAAGAAATCTAGGCTTCCTTCTTCATTGCACTCCAAAATTCTTCCATCCTCTAATCATTATTTAATTTATTTAATTCCAGAGGCACTTCCACATTTTCAGATGCTCTTGCCAGTACAAAAGTCTGTTTCAGGTTCCTAGAATTGCTATGTAAAAAACTACTAAAACTTAGGGGACAAAATCAACAAAAATTTATTCTCTCACATTTATGGAGGGAAGAAGTCAGAAATCAAAGCGCTAGCAGGGCCACTTTCCCTACAAAGCTTTAGGGGGGTAGGGGGGTATTTTCTTGTCTCTCTCAGTTTCTGTTGGCTGGCAGCAACCTTTGTCATGCCTTAGCTAATAGAGCCAATCCTCTATAATTCATGGGTTCCACATATGCAATTTTAACCAGTTATAAGTTGAAAATATAGATCAACCTATTGTGTTTACATTGAAGATATACATACTTTTTTCTTTCAACTTCTCCTAAACAATATAGTATAACAACCAACTACTTACACAGAATTTTCATTGTATTTGGTATTTATAAGTAACCTAGAGGTAACTATAAAAGTACAGGAGGATTTGCAGAAGTTATAGGCAAAAACTGTGCCATTCTACACAAGAGTCTTGAGTGAGTATTCACAGATTTTGATATCAGTAGAAGGTCCTCAAACCAACCTTCTGCAGATACCAAAGGATGACTATGGAGGTATCATTGCAATCTCTACCTCTGTCTTAACTTCACCTTCTCCTTTGTCTTCTCTTCAGTGTGTATAATAAACCCATATCTCACTGTGTAAAGACACTAGCAATTGAATTTAGGATTAACCCAGATAACACAGGCTGATCTCATTTCAAAACAGACTTGTTTTTGTTATTGTTATCATTGTTGTCTTTTTCAAACAAGGTCACATTCAGAGTTACCAGGAGTCATGGCTTGTATATATTTCTTGGAGGCCACCACTCAACTTTCTATAGTGTACTATGAATACATGTACATGTGTATGTGTGTGTGTATTATATATACATGAATTATAAGAATATATTTAATTACAAAAAGTATGTGGCTACAAATATCTGATTAAAATTCTGTAAGATTGAAAAGTATGGAGCAAAATTTATTTCAATGATATTATAATTCAGTCTATATATGAAATTATACATTTTCAAGCCATGCTTTTATACCTCATGTAAAGAAAAGAAATTCTTCCTCCTCTAAGTTGCTGAGGAGTAACTGTCAAACTAAATACAGATACAAAATCAACTGAAAACATTCTTCCTAAAGGAGTAGTAAGTTTATATTTACATTCAGTGCTCTGTCACCGTTTATAAAAGGTATCAGATATTTGTTCTTTTGCTACTATCATAAAAACCGTTTTGAGAGGAAGGCAATGTTAAAGTAAAAAATCTGTCAAAATTATTTTTTTAAATATAGCACAGGCATAGGATAAACTTAAGTATATTGTGAAAATAGAAAAAATGTCCTATAGTGTAAAAAATATAATGACTCATCATGCTTGCATATTGAATTATAAGGTCAAGAGTCCTTAAAAATTTTTTATGGTCAAGGGTTCATACACAAACTAGTATATGTTTTTAATTTAACCCTTTTTAAGTAGTCTAGATATCAAATATTCCATACATAGCCTAATTCTACCAAGTTGAAGACTTGTTGATAGGGCTGCCCTTCTGCAGAGAATATTTATCCATACTGTAGATTTGGCAAGTATATTTGGCATGCTTGACTCAGGGTTGTTAATGTTCCCAGGAAATGTTACTGAGTCTTTAAAACCTACACACAACCCTCCTGTTCTCTTCTTGGATAGGAATAACTATACTACAGTAGCAAAATGCATCACTTTGTATAATGTTTTGAAAGAAAATAATCTTTGTCAACATATGACACTTTTCTTACTGAAAAACTATAGAAAACACTTTACTTTCTTAGCTGCTGGCATAAAATTTCTCTCTGTGGAGACTTTTCTCTGTTGAGAGAATAAATTATCCCTAATGAAGTCTAAGCTCCAATTTCTGAGTGTGCTTGGACTGATGCTTTGGCTAGGAAAATCACAGAACTGATCATTCACACATGAGAGAAGAAAATATTTGCTCATGAGACAGAATAGAAGAAGAAGACATTTGAAACAAAGTACCAGCTATCAGATAAAAGGTCAGTATTGAAGAAAGCAAAGACTACTCATAGAAAGGGAGAGAATATTTTCAAGCCATGTATAATAAGGGTCCAGTATCCATAATATATAAAAAGCACTTACGGCTCAAAAGCAACAAGACAAAAAAATTATTTTAAAAATGTATGCAGCATGTATGTCAATCTCAACATCATTTACATTATGATGTGAGATGACAATGCACCAATAAAAGCACTTAAAAATACAAAGAAAAAAAAGTGGACCTTGAGTAAAAGTAAATATTCCTCCAAGTACAAATATACAGATAACCAACAAGCTCAATATCACTTACCATTTGGGAAATTCCAGTCAAACTCAATGTGAGATATCACTTTACCCCACTAGGATGACTCTAATTAAAAATAAGCACAAAATGGAAGCAAGCAAATGTATTGGCAAGGATGTGCAGAAACTGGAGCCCTTGAACCTTCTGATAGGAATATGAAATGGTACAGCTGCTACAGAACACAGTTTGGCAATTCCTTGATAAATTAAATATAGAATTACCATATGATCCAGAAATTTGACTTCTGGGTTTACATCCAAATGATTTTAAATCAGGTGTTAAAACAAAACTTGTACACAAATGTTCAAAGCAGCACTACTCATAATTGCCAAAAGATAGAAAAACCCAAATGTTCATCAGTTGATGAATAAGTAAATAAAATGTGGTGTACATAAACAATGGGATATCATTTAGCCACATACAGGAAGAAACTACTGACACATGCTATAGCATGGATGAACCTTGAAAAAAATATGCAAAGTGAAATAAGCCAGATATAAAAGGTCCTATACCAATAATTCCACTATGAAATATCCAGAGTAGGCCATTTCAGAGACAGGAGCTAAGAGGAGGTGGAATGGGGTGTGACTAATGATTCTGAGGTTTCTTTATGTAGTGATGAAAATGTTCTGGAATTAGATAGTGTTGAAAGTTGTACAATACTGAGTATATGAAACGCCACTAGTGACAAATTTTATGTTATTTATTACTAAATTAATTAATTAATTTAAAAATACTTGGGAAGAAGAAGAACCAGGTAAAGAGAATCCTAAAAAAAATTGCCATGTGATCCATGCAATATCTTCTTTTGCCACAACCCTAAAATACTTTGGTGTTTCCTTAAGACCATAGAAAACCACAAATTGCTAGTTTAACGGATTTTTTTTTTTTTAGTGGGGGGAAAATTGGTGTCAAGACTGAGCTAAAATTATGTTGACATGATCAGCCTGTGGAGGTAGAAGCAACAAATATTTGATGTGTGTTAAACTTTAAAAGAATATATATAATTTTTCTATTTCTCAGAATCTGTAAAGTAATATAACATTACTCTTCTCTCTCCTGTCCTCTATGACACATGCAGATATGATTCCATCTAAGACTCTAGAACCTCATTAGTTCCAGATATTTCAGGACATCAAGAGATTTGTAGTCTCAACTACTTGATGGGTTGAGGCAGGAGGATTGCAAGTTTTTTTTTTTTTTTTTTCTTTTAGTACTGGATATTGAACCCAATGGCATTTTACCTCTGATCTATACCCCCAGCCCTCCACACCAACCTTTAATAACTGATTATCTGCTACATTAGAGCCTTAACTCATTCTGGTTACAAGATCACCCTCCTCTGTGTTTAGATCACTGTTCTCCTACTTCTCCAGGAAGCACCTCTCACCATGCTGCATCAAAATGTTTTACCCTTTCTCTTCTAGAATAGAAATCATAGACAGCCCTAGGACTGAAATCCAGGCCTTTGGCCAAAATCTGCTTCTTGCTTCCAAATACCCCTAATGCGTCATGTCTATTGAATACTGTCTACTTTTAATTTCTCTGTTAGGGGCTCTTCTCTTCTGTCTGCCCAGAACATTGTTATCTCATGCTGATCTATCCTCAAAAACCTGTGATCATCAGGCCCATGATTCCTTCATATGCTATGATTTTTTGAATAATAACAGAAATTGAATGGCTAACACTTATTTTATATTATGGGCCAGGGAGCATGGTAAATATTTTAAATATATAATTTACTTTTTCCATTAGGCAAGCCATAGAAGTCAAATCCATCTCCTAGAATTGCTAGTAAATTAATTAGACAGAACATGAACTAAGGTGGGTCTAGCCTCAAAGGTACTGATCTTTAATCACTATAACATACTGTGAGGTCTAGGACAGTCACTGTGCCATGAACAGAATAGAGTTACTGAAGAGGCCATGCTGGTAGGAGGGCTGGGGTTCTTATTTGTATCATGTTCTCCAAGTTATGGCTGACTGGGATAGATTTTTTTAACTATTTATTAAAAAAATCTTCACAAATACTCCAAAGAGGTTTCAAGTAATGTACATTGAGAGACATGGTGTGGACTATTTTAGTTTGATGGTAGGGAATTGTTGGGACTGATATAAAGTTCCTTTGAGTACATTACTTCTGATGCAGATAGGAGTGGAAGAAGTTTGTCATAGTGTTTGTTTCAAGTCTTCAAACGACTGCTCAAAATACTTGGGATCATGTCATCTTTCCAAATGCTGTTGTTACAAAGGCATTTCAGATGCAGTACCCATTTGTGTTGACAATTTTATCGGTAAGACTATATTTTAAAACAAGGGATTTACCAAAATGTATACCCAAATAACTTGTCATATTATATTTTCTTCTAATATATATTATTTATTTTAGCTTCTTGTAAATGTTTATGACATTTGGAAAAGGTGTTTAAACTCATCTTTCATTGCACCCTATTACCCCCAGGTAATCTGCCAAATTGCAAGAGTATTGATAATGCAAATAAAGCTACTCCTAGCCTCAAAATAAAATATAATTCTCTTAAAAATTGCTTGGTTATAGAATGTTTTTCTATAGGTGTCTCTGCCGAAAAATTCATTAGTGGGTAATACTATTGAGACTGCACACATCCAGAAGAAAGAATTAGATGAATTGTGGTCACATTTGATTAGATTTGGACCTGAGGGAATAATTCCATATATCAACATAACAGGAGAATGAGTTCACCTGCAATGCTTGTCCCTGATGAATTTCACTCTCTACTAAACATGAATAGTTAATTTTTAAGGTGGTTACAAGAAGCAAATACATACAACATTTAGAGGAGAAACTATTTAATCTCATACTTTGCAACAAAATGTATTTCAAATCTAATCACTGAATGCCAGAAAACAGCCTTTGCCATGAAAGTGAGTCAGTAATTTATGTGATGCTGACAATTTGAAATTGCCTAGCTTGCACATCTAAAGTGAAATTTAAAAATTAGTAACAGGAGATGATATTCTTGTAAGGAAAAATAAGTAATGTGACTAATTTACATGTGAAATATTTATGATTATCTTATTTTTTCTTGTTGATTATTTTTTCCCTACTTGGATTTTCAAAAGAATTTACTAGTCCTTTGTCTTTTTTTTTTTTTTTTTTTTTTTGCGGGTCTGGGGATTGAACCGAGGGGCATTCTACCTCCGAGCTATACCCCCAGCCCTATTTTTTATTCTTTATTTTGAAACCGAGTCTCACTAAGTTGCAGAGTGCCTCACTAGGTAGCTGAGGCTGGCCGCGAACCTGGATCCTCCGGTCTCAGCCTCCCGAATGCTGGACTTTGTCTTTTTATATGCTCAAAAATTCCCAAAGAAATGCAATTTTGGACTAAGATTCTATCTACTATTTTAGTACAAACTGCAAAAAATGAGTTCAGGGAAGATAATTGAAAAAGAAATGAATTTTGTTTTATGTAAAGCATTTTGTTAAATGATTGACTTACTTTATCTCATTAAAATGCAACAGCTTTTCATGGTAAATGCACCATGATTTCTTTTTATTTTTTTGTATAGGACACTAACATTCAAACTATAGCAGCCTCCATATGCAAACATTTACTTATTCAATTTCAAATATGCAGGAGCAATTTTTAGTTTCTTAAGAGCTCCCATTAGTTTCTTCTTTTAATTTTTATTGGTATATCGTAATCATACATCATAATGAAGTTCCAAGTGAGTGATAGGGATATACACAGCACTTGGTGAGCCTCTCCTCCACCCCAGCTCTCACCCCACTCACTCCCCTCTGCTTTATACAATATTGAGATTGACATTGATAATTCTGTATATGTACATTGTGTCAATTGAAATGTTTCTTTCATCAAGTCTTTCTCCCCACCACCTGCCTCCCTCCTTCTAGTAGATCCCTTCCATCATTCCACTGGGGTCTTTTCTTTGTTTGGAGTCCCAGGGCATTAGCAATCAAAGAGCTGCAAATAAAACTACACTGAGATTTAATGTAACCTCAATTAAAGTGGTAACCATCAAAAATACAAACAATTATAAATGCTAGCAAGGATGTGGGGAAATAGAAACTATTATAAATTGTTGGTGGGATTGAAAATTAGTGCAGCCTCTTCAGGGATCAGTATGACAGTTCCTCAGAGGACTGCAAATGGCACTATGATGTGATCCAGCTATACCACTCCTGGGCATCTTTCCAAAGAGATTGAAGCCATAATATTATAGTGATACATGAGTATCGATGTTCATAGCAGCACAATCCACAATAGCTAAATTGTGGACCCAGCTTAGGTACCCATTGACAGATGAATGGATTACAAAATTATGGGATATACACAAATGGAATTCTACTCAACCATAAAGAAGAATAAAATTATGTCACTTGCTGGAAAACAGAAGTAGAGAACAGTATGATAAATGAGTTCAGCAAGTCAGTGTTATGGTTTCCCTCACATGTGGAAGCTAGAGAGAAATTGAGATACAAATGCACCATGATTTTAAAGTAGAACTTCTCTCATCTCAAATTTGATTAAGACCCTGATGGCAAAGACAATGCAATGGGTCTGAAGCAAGTTGCTTGACAACACACCTACCTGGGACTGGCAAGACATTCAGCTTTGCAAACCCTACCTCACAATCTACATAACATTTAAGTGGTTAGTGGATGAGGAATTTCTTTGGGAGAGGTAATAAAGAGCAGTGGTATCTACGTGAGTAGGGAGATAAACAGTACTCATCTTAAGCAGGGAGAGGATACTCTAAGACTCAGAGAACTTGATTTTTTGTACCTTATAAGATTTTTAAATGGATGCTATACTGATATCTGAGAAGGTCCAAATATAAGAGTTTGTGGTTGTCAGCTGCTCCAAGAGTACAGAGGGCTGAGTTAAAAGTAAATGAACCTCCTTTTGTCAAGCATTAGTATTTTGAGGAGAACTAATTGTTTATATTTTGTCAGAAGCCAGCAAAGACTTGTTTTGTGCTACACCAAATAGAGCTACATAGGTACAACAGGACATCAGCATAGGGGATTTTCTTCCAACTGCTCATTGACTCACTCATTTCTCCAGCAATTATTTATTGAACACCTACTACATGCCAGGTATTATTCTAGACTCATGAGATGCAGTTATCAATAACACAGGTAGTCTTTGCCTTCTAAAATCATAGATTCTATTGAGAGATAACAGGCAATAAACAAATATATACACCAAATTATGAAAAGTGCTTTGGAGAAAAATAAAGCCATGGAGTGGTGGAAGAAAGTCTAGTAGAATATGGTAGCAAAGGAGGAATTCCACTTCAGAAAAGATACAATGGATGCACCATTGGGAGCTTATTTAAAAGATTCACAGTGGAGGCATTGGAGAAATCAAAATTGCCCAAATTGAGAGACAATTTTCACCATTTTCTAAGACTAGAAAAAAATACCATGTCACAATTATCCTTTCCTTTTATCTCTTCTCTCTTCACTTGCCCCAACACTGGAAGAGCCACTGATGAGTATAAATGATGTTGGAGAACAGAAAGAAGAGAATTAGAAGGAAATCCAGAGGTTGACAAGAACTGAGAGTGTGGATGGGGATGTATTTTAACCTCAATTGAACTGATTGTCCAAATACATTAGAATTTGTCCAAATGCACTGGAATTCTGGTAGTCCAACTGCATTAGCATCTTAATGGGATGAGAGTGAGTGTTCTCTCAAATAGAAGTACCCAGAAGATTTTTTTTTTTCAATCTAAGCATGACTTGAAAAGTTGCAGAACTTCTCTCCAATTCCTTTCTAGAAGAAACCAAGAGCTAATCCACCAAGGTCATATGAACAGAAGTAAGAAGAAAGTAAAAATTGCTTAAGTGATTATACTCTATTAAGTTCTGCTCTTTCTAACAGTAGCAGGTGGCATTACTATCCCTAGAGGAGAAATTGAAGCCTGGAGATTGAGTTAATCTGTCCAAATTCATACAGCTAAGAAACGGGAGAGCCAGAAGGCAAAGACAGGGAAATCAAAGCTGTAATTGACTTGTCTGGAGGAGGTACCCTTTGGCTCTAATGCCTTGAAGCAGAAGAGTGTTCCAGAATAAGAATTCTTTTGTAAGGGATTCTTTTTCCCCGTAAAGTTCTTATGGGCCACACAGCTTGAGATTCAACACAAATTACAGAGAATGTTTCTTCATTGAATCTACCATCTTGAATGTGATAGTGTTAGGTAGTTAGATTAGAGATGAGCAGAGCAGAGAAAGAAATGGGACAATGGAGTATCTGGCCTGTCTTCCTGGAGATTGCCCCACTCAAGTGTGGTCTGAGACTTGCAGCCTTTACATTGCAGTTTTAGACACCAATGGGAAAATTCCAACATGGAGAACTTAGAGCAAGAAGTGACCTTCCCAAATTATTATGCATGAGGAAAGGTGGGGTTTTAGGACAGTAGAGTAACTCACCATGTGGAAGACTCTTTCTCTCTTTTTCCATTCCTGGACCAGTCAGCTCTGTGACCTTTCTGGGTGAACTCACCCAACAAATCCTTTATGCTTACCTGTGTTCCCTAAATGAAATCTTTCTTTTGGGGTGACAAGAACTGAGAAAAACTCACCACCTTGTGACATAAACACCATCTTCTCACTTCCTCTGATCTTCCATCTACTCCTTTGTCCCATATTCCCAACCTGATGCTCACTCTTCAGAACACTGTAGGGTATAGTTCTATACTGATATTAATTAATATTGACGTGGTCCTTAGACTTTTCAACATACTTTCATGCAAATAATTGTTTGATCTCACAATAACCCTTAAGGAAAGGATATATATTATGACAATTTCTTTATCATAATAGAAAATAAAACTGAAGCTTAAAGAGGATAAGACTGAAACTAAAGAGTTTGAGTGAATTGCCCAGAGTTATAACGTTCCGAATTGTGAGAGGCAGACCTTGAATACTGCTCTTCTAGCTCACAGTTTAATGTTCTTAAGGGAGAGTTAAGAAGATTAAAGGAAGCACTTTTACTGTAATAGATAAAAAGGAATTAGATAACCATTTGTGTCAGAAATAGATATGCCAAATAATTTGCAGTTTTCACTATTTTGAATTTAATATTTGCTATAATTTAGACTATTTTCCTTCAGCTATACAAATGCCTCCTGGGAGTCTCTACTGAGAACAGTTGTTTGTTGGAAGGTTTTGATTAACTTTAGACAGTTTTATTTTTTTCTGTCTTTGGACTTTCCTACTAAGTCAGAAAAAGAATAAACATTTCTCTACTTAACTTTTACAGCTTACTTCCAGTGTTTCATGTGTGGTAAAAATGGAGTTGTGTACTATTGTTTCCTGAAGGAGAACTGGAAAGGCTTTGTCTGCAAAACTGTAATAAGCAATAAATACCGAAAGACAACTTAATCAATGAATCTAAACATTGTTCAAAT
Organism: Graphiurus murinus; assembly: GCA_004027655.1. Lineage (NCBI taxonomy): Eukaryota > Metazoa > Chordata > Mammalia > Rodentia > Gliridae > Graphiurus > Graphiurus murinus. Next base: position 20,823 of record PVLC010003748.1, read on the forward strand.
GACCAGGTTGAAATTTTTCTGTTTTCATTAAATTAACATACACATATATGAGATGTATTAATAGAGATAATGTACAACGTTAAAGTATTCACCAAGCTATAATTAATAAAATCAACTTTAAAATTAAAATGTTATCACAACATTGAAAACATTTCTCTTTATGAAACTAAAATGGCATAGTCATAATGATTAATTTATACAAATGTGCATATGCTTCCCTGTACATCAAACATATTTAAGTGTGTATGTCCTTCAAGGGGAAATATATAACTAAATAACATCATCATTTGACTGGCCCTTAGAGCAGTTCATGAGAATGATGCTTTCTTATTGACAAAAATAAGTTGTATATTACTACAGTTTTTACATTAATATTTCACCAAGTAATTGACAATTTTTTCACTATTATCACCAAACCTATAAACATAAGAGAACTCTCTCTCTCCAATCAAATACTCAGATGAAATGAGAATCATATGCTTTTCCCTTATTACTATTTTTTATTTTTATATTCTATTTGCAACTATATATGCAGATTTCCTCAAAATTAGAAATAAAGCCAAAGGGTATATCTTCCTAATAAAAATTGCATTTAAAAGAAGTAATAACATTTTATGAATAAGATGTTATGAATAACATAAATAACATTATTTTTAGCCTTTTTAATTTTAGACTTTTTTTTTTTTTTTGCGGTACTGGGGATTGAACTCAGGGGTGTTCTACCTCCAAGCTACATCCCCAGCCCTATTTTTTATTCTTTATTTTGAAACCGGGTCTCACTAAGTTGCGGAGTGCCTCACTAGGTAGCTGAGGCTGGCCTCGAACCCGGATCCTCCGGTCTCAGCCTCCCAAATGCTGGGATTACAAGCGTGTGCCACCACGCCCGGCCTAATTTTAGACATTTTTAAAGAAAGATCAAAGTACGGAGACTATTGTGTTTCAAATAATGTTCAGGACTGATTTTATATATTTCTTCTACTTTGTCATTATTTTTAAATAAACATTAGATATCTTAAGATCTTTCTTTAAGTAATTTACTATATATCTTTAAGAAATGTCTTTTGAGCCAGGCATGGTGGCACACGCCTCTAATTCCAGTACTTGGGAGGCTCAGAAAGTAGGATAACAGATTCAAGACCAGCCTCAGCAACTTAGGGAGACCTTGTTTTGAAATAAAAAATAAAACGGGATGGGGTTTAACTCAGAGGTACAACATGTTTAAGTTCAATCCCCAGTACCTCAAGAAAAATAAAAGGAAGTTCATCTTTTATAAAACATAATCATAAGATCTTTGTAATCTTAAAATTAATATCATTTTAATTATACCTCATATTGAAGTGAGAAGAATAAACATGCACACAACACTTGGGGGGGGGGCGTTTCCTTCTGACCCCATCCCCTACTTCCCCTTCCATGTACAAGTCATTGAGATTGGCATTGGTAATTCATATATGAGGTTTCTCAAAATACTGGGAATGGAACCACCATATGACCTAGCTATACCTCTCCTAGGCATCTTTCCAAAGGAATTGAAGTCAGAATATTACAGTGATACATGCATATCTATGTTTATAGCAACACAATTCATAATAGCCAAAGTATGGAACAACCCTAAGTGTTCATCAACAAATGAATGGATTACAAAACTATGATGTATATATACACAATGGAATTGTACTTAGCCATAAAGAAGAACGAAATTATGTCATTTGCAGGAAAATGGATGGAACTTGAGAATATTATGCTAAGTGAGATGAGTCAGTCTCATAAAGTGAATCATTGTTATGTTTTCTCTCCTATGTGGAAGCTAAAGAGAAATTGGGAGACAAAGGAGCTCTCAGAGAGGGGGCAGACTCCAATGGAGCAATGAAGGGAGTTTAGGGGAGGGGAGAAAGGGAATAGAAACTTAAAGAAACTGACAGTTTAAATAATGTTATGTGAACCACTTTTTATAAAGCATTTTCTATAGATTTGGCTGATTGTGTTCCTATACTTCTCTGTCTCCTGCATATTTCATAAACTTGTATTTTGACTAACATTTTTTTCTTTTGTTGACAGTGATATATAGGTGCTTTGCATTTCTTTTTGCACCACATCTGAGTTCCTAACAAGTAGACACTACTTTTGTGATTGTTCAGTACATTCAGGTGTTGCCAGTTTGACCTGTCCATTATAAATTATGATACTTCTTTTTCACTTTTGATGGTGGCAGCCACTGGTGTTTATTACAAATTTACTAGAGATTGAAAAAAATGTAATTATAATTCAGTTTTTCCCTCTACATTTACTAGTTACATTTTTTTCTATAGAAAAAAATATTCATCTACTATTTGGTTAGCTTGATGCACAGCTTTTACAAGAAACGGAAGATAAATTATTGCTTTTTGCATTTTATTTACCAGATTTCAAGAATTAGATGTTTCCATAGCACTTTCCTAAGATGACCAGTGAACATTAAGGTTGTTTTTTAATTGATCTTAACATATTTGATGTGTTCCAACATTACACATATTCCTTTTGGTGCTTATGAAATAGAAGAACCTTAAAAAATTTGGTTTTAGGGTTTTACACAAGCTCAGATGTCTTGAGTATCTTTTTTTTTTTTTTCATTCTGTTACAACAATAAACCTGAGGCTATTTTAGCCTATTTCTCTTCCTGTAGCTGGAACTGGCCATTTATCCAAGGAACTCTAGTTACTTGAGTTAGGAAATGGAATTTAGAAATTACAACCTGGGCTCCACTGACTAATGGGTTTTCTAAACAGATCTGAATTAATCAGGTAAATATTTTAAGGACCTGTTATGAAAATCAAAAAAGCCTAGAAAATAGTACATCTTTCTAGAGAACTGAAAATTTCTTACAAAATTTTAAAGATTCCTATTAATATTTTTTGTCTTACTCTGCCTAATAATATAGCAATGCCACCTTTTGTAGTTAGAAATAGAAATTTTCTGGAACAACATTTGCTTTTTCTTCTAACTTTCCAATTGAATTTTACACAAGTGTCTTATAAGTAAAATGTATCTTTTTATTATTGTTGATTTATTTGTTTATTGGCTCCCAGTCTAATAATGCCTTAATAACATTTTGAGTGGAAAATATGGCATTGTATTTATCTTACGCTATAATTAGATTTTATCATCTTATTAATTTTCATTTGTCTTCTTTCTTATTTTTCACATATATATCCTATTTTCTTATATGTATAAATTTTGCATTCTATTTGTATTTGTAATTGTTTTTTATAAAAATTTAGCACGTATACTTAAAACCCAAAGTTTGTCAACATATCTACTCTTCTCCTGAACAACAATAAAAATATATTTTAAAAAAATCTCTCTCATTACCTACATATTTTTCCCCAGGAGTTCCAGGATTTTACTGGGTAGGATGCATAAGAGAGCCAACTAGAACCAGTGAAACCTGAGACGGACTCCAGGCTGTGGGAGAAAAGCTGCTGCTCTCCACCTCTTCTTTCAGCTCCCCACTGTGAAGTCAACAACATCACTTCCATCAGTACTCTTAGATTCTTTTATTGTGTCAGAAGTAAAAATGCAAACTGGAAAGTCACAACATCCATTTCTATGTTATTAAAGATTTACTGTGGGAATTAAAGTATGCTGCTTGTATGGCCTAAAAAAGTCTATTTGAACATATTTTACAGCAAAACAGAATTTATAAAGAAAAAGAATTGTTAACATAAGCTAGAATATAAGTATCTCGATCTAAAAATAGCCATTTGAAAAAAAGCTAATATATCATTTGTTTTTGTCTTTGAACTCACTAAAATGATTTATTTTATGCTATGTGTGTTTTCTTTTGACTTCTGATTAAACAAACTTTCATTGTGGTGGTTGTTTTTGTTTTATTTTTTCCCAAGTACTTTTCTCCTAACATGACTATTTACTGCAACAGTTTTCTATTTATATCTTGCTTCTCCTTGGGGGGGTATAGTTAGTAGTTACAAAATATTTTAGGTTCAGATTAGTCCAAACGCAATCCAGAATTTCCCCAAACATGAACTCATACCTACATCCCTTTTTAATATCTCTCTCACACACCAACTGATTTTCTCCCTAAACACACACACACACACACACACACACCCCTCTTCTATAAAACACTTGAATGACCATACTCTCATCTAATTATGACAACTGGGATTATAGCACATGAGCTAATTTACTAAGTGGCATAAAAATGTTCTTCATTTCCAAGACTTTCAAAGGTATTAATTAATTAATTAATTAATTTAATTTTTTTTTGCAGTACTGGGGATTGAACTCAGGGGCATTCTACCTCCGAGCTATCCCCCTAGCCCTATTTTTTATTCTTTATTTTGAAACCGAGTCTCACTAAGTTGCGGAGTGCCTCACTAGGTAGCTGAGGCTGGCCGCGAACCCGGATCCTCTGGTCTCAGCCTCCCGAATGCTGGGATTACAAGCGTGTGCCACCACGCCCGCTCAAAGGTATTAATTAATAATGGTAGAAACTTACAAATAAAAGTACATGTATGGAAGCCGGGCGTGGTGGCGCACGCTTGTAATCTCAGCATTCGGGAGGCTGAGACCGGAGGATCTGGGTTCACGGCCAGCCTCAGCTACCTAGTGAGGCACTCCGCAACTTAGTGAGACTCGGTTTCAAAATAAAGAATAAAAAAATAGGGCTGGGGGTATAGCTCGGAGGTAGAATGCCCCTGAGTTCAATCCCCAGTACCGCCAAAAAAAAAAAAAAAAAAAAAAAAGTACATGTATGGAAATAAATATACAGACATTTATATTGCTACAAAAATGTTGAATCAAACTAGCAATAATGGCATGTGTATCAGTGATTAGAAAATAGCATCTATTCCCTGCTGTAAAGCCTAATTGAATGACAAAGGAAATTTGAGGTGCTAACCAACCGTGGTGCTTCTTCAACTACAACTTATCTTTAAGCATTTATGTATTTACATTCAGTCCACAAACATGCTGCTTTATGAATATTATCAGTATTACAATGACTTGCAATTTAGAGTTGATACTGGATGTCATATACAAGGAAAAAAGTTGGGAGGAAAAGTATTAATCTCCAAATGCAAAAGGCAATATGAGGTAAGTTACAAGTGAATTAATACAATAAGAAATTTCATTGCATCATATTTTGCAAAGATGTAAATCTATGACCACAGCCATGACCAAGGTTGGGGCATGTCCCCAAGTTGAAGACAATACATTTGTCCTATGGCTTTCATGCTACCAAAATATTCCCGTATGAAACTAAGTATTCAATCTAGGCTTCATTGGCAATATAATATAATCACTAAATTAGAACATCTCAAATAATTATTGAGAAAGAAACTCCAGAGATGCTATCTTCTGAGATGGCATAAATGAATAAAGTTTGTATTGTCTAAATGTAAAATGCTACCAAATTTTCAATTCTGTGGGTTGACTCTTTAGTACTTGACTATTAAAACCTACTGTAATTCAGAGTGGTTTTAATATATTATTAAGGCACCATAAATACAAAGTACTAAAACTTGCTCCATAATCACTGTAAAAGACATAATAGCACAGTAAAGAAGGTTCATAGTAATGATTTTATGACTAAGTGACAATTTTCTCTAGCACAATTAGGATTTACCATTAATTTTAAAACTGCCAGTAATGGCAAAAACCTATTTCCTTCTGTGAAAAATTAAACCTTAGCTGAGCATGGCGATGCACGCTTATAATCTCAGTACTTGGCAGGCTAAGACAGGAAGATAGCAAGTTCATGGCCAGCCTCAGCTACTTAGTGAAGCCCTCTGCAATTTAGACCATATTTCAAAATAACAAATAAAGAAAATAGTGCTGGGGGTGTAGCTTAGAAGTAGAATGCTCTTGGGTCCAATCCCCAATAGTGAAAAAAATAAATAAACCTCAACTCAAGATATTGTAACACTCTTTTCTTGGCATATCTCTCATCATTCAATTAAATATAGAGTATTGTCAATCTGATTTTAATGTGTATATTTGGTAAGTCAGAACAATTAGCCTAAATAAATAATTTCTCGTTCATTATAAAGGCAATATTTAACAACTCAGAGAAATACTATTCTAGTGGCTTCTTAAATAAAGGGTCCTATCTTTGACACTGTTGAAAAAATAAGACAGGTAAGCACGTTGAATAAAAAGAAATAATGATGTCAGATTTTATAGTATATTACTTAGTTTGCTTTGCTGAATTTCCTTTTAGTTATAACTTCTGAAAAAGGAGATACAGAATTTAGATTCAAATTGGTGGGAAATAAACAGGAATCACTATTATGTTAAAAAAATGATTCTGTGGCTACAACAGAATCAATTATTTTGCCAATGTAGTTAGCAACCAAAATTTTCAATGGTAAATTGTCATTATTTGTGAGAATGTAGCATTAAATTGGCCAAGCAATTCAGATACTGATCTTGACCACTGAGATTCATATTTGGATGGCTACCCTCGAGGTCACTGAAGCCGTCTTCTCTTTTTCCTTATTATATATAGTATGATTACAATGGTTTCCTTTTCTTTCTTTTATTCCTGGAAATGTTTAATAATATTTTTGACTGTATTTTATTTTGAAACTTTTTTTTCCCTCAGAATCTCTATGTGTTTTTCATAGGGAGGTGGTCTACATCAGCATATTATTCCATAGTTAAAATGAGACAAAAACAAAACAAACAAAAAACCAGGAGATCTTAATTTATACCACAATTTGTCTCAGATTAGGTTCTGCCAAGAGAATAAAGATGATTTATTTGAAGAAATGATTCCAAGAAAAAGGAGGAGGGTTTGTAGAGATTGAAACAAAGAAAAAAGAGAGAAATTCACGAAGCTGCCCAACACTGTTGCTAACTGGTACCTGAATCTGCTAAGGGACCATCTGAAGAACTGAGTCGTGCTCAAAATTATCCCTTCAAGTGGAGAGGAAAGATGTTAAGAGATCTTCGTGTTACGATATTTGTCAAAGGTTGTTCATGGCATGTTAATCCCTTTGCACTTGTAGGAACATGCATGTGTCAGGGAGATTGAGCGGGTTCTTGCAGGCAACCCACACAGTGGCTGCAGGGAACCCTGGGCAGAGAGCAAGGATGCCTGATGCAGCTATGGAGATGTGATGGCAGGTCATGTCCACTCAGAGGGGCTCAGCTCAGCACAGGGATGGCTGTATCACAGAGAGGCTAAGGGGATGGGGAACAAGGTATTGGAGAGGATAATGTTAGCATTTCTTTAAGGAGCCATGTCTTTCTACAGCTTACTTTTCTTTGATATGAATAAAGCCTTTTTTTGTTAAACTACATTTTTCTGAGGGAGAACAGAAAAATCACAGAAAAAACTGAATATACTCATACTATTATCCTCTAACTTCTCAAGAAAGATTAACTTCTCAAACACTAGATATGAATGAATTTAGTCTTTCAACTGTGCTTTTTGGTTTACAATTTCATTAATTTTACAATATTTTATTAACTCCTACTTTTAATTTTAATTTTACAGAAAATATAAAATATTAAAGCACTCCTTTTTAAATTTGTCCTCCTTAATGCTCAAGAGAATGATAAATTATTAAAAATCTTCAATAGACATTCAAAATAAACATATTCTTTATTTAATGAATAAAAAGGTTTTCCTGTCTCTCTGTATATATGGCTGTAAAAGTCTTGTAATAGTGTTAGACTGTACTAATCAAATTTAATATGTGTGCATGTTCAATTTTATTCATCCAAGTCTTTTTCTCTATTAAAGCAGTCTAGTTCTGACAGTAACATTAAATCTGTTATTATAATTCTGCTTTATTTTCCATAACTTTATCTTTACTCTTATGAGAGATTTTCTGTCTGCATTTCGTTACTGCTTTTAAAGGGGGGTGCACACTGCTCCTTGTTATATCATTATCATAAATTATACACTTTGTCTTTTTAAAAAATATGCAATGCTCCTTTTTATCCTGTAGAGTGAATTAATTCCTTTTTGTTGTAATGTAACCATATATAAATATGTATATATGGCTTTATATATATATGATTATATATATGGTTTTACATATATATGTTTTTCATATTTGTATTTTTATTGTGTTTCTTTACATATGCCTTTTCAATCTTTTGTTTACCTTTATTAAAATTTGTTTCCTATAGAAAAATAGCTGAGTTTTAAAAATTAAATCTAATTTCAGTTCACTTGTTTATAACATAATGAGTGACATATTTGACATGCACATCTTAATTATGTTTACTAAATATTTATATTGTTTTTTTTTCTTCATTCTCAAACTATTTGAATTTGGTGAGTTGCTATTAGTTATTTATTAATTAGGAAGTTCTGCCCCACTTTTTTATGCCAAACATGATTATTTGCCATTTTAATCCTCTTATAGTCAGATCTTACTTAGTCCCTCCACCACTGAGGCCCTTAGGATACTCTTACTTCTCCCTCAGACCTCACCATTGCTCGCTTCTGCAATTTGCTGATACAGTGAACTTCAAGTCATAGACTCCACATGTTTCCTATAAACTATGTCTCTTCTCCAAGAATCCTAACTAGGCAACATATTTACATTGATGCCATTCTAATTGGAGTTAGGTGAAATCTCAGGGTAGTTTTGACTTTCATCTCTCTGATTGCTAAGAAAATTATACAACACAACCAAGTTGGGTTCATCCCAGGGATGCAAGGTTGGTTCAACATAAGAAAACTACAGGCCTATATTATTGATCAACTTAGACACAAAACTGCTAATCAAAATACCAGCAATATGCATTCAAAACCACATCAAGAAAATTATACACTGTGACCAAGTCCGGTTCATTCCAGAAATACAAGACTGATACAACATACGAAAAACAATCCACATAATAAACCACATAAACAGAACTAAATACAAAAATCACATGATCATTTCAATAGAAGCTGAAAAAGAATTAAACAAAATACAACACCCATTCATGCTAAAAGTACTGCAAAGAATCGGAATAGAAGGAACATAATTCAACACCATAAAGGCAATATACAATAGGCCTACAGCCAACATCATATTGAGTAAGGAAAAACTATTAGAGCTACCTCTAAAAACAGGAACAAGACAGGGATGTTTACTATTACCACTTCTTTTCAGTATAGTACTTGAGACTCTAGCCAGAGCAATAAGGCAAGAGAGGGAAATCAAAGAAGTACAAATAGAAAAAGAATTAAAACTATCCTTACTTTCAGATGACATGATATTATACTTAGAAGACCCAACAAACTCAACTACAAGACTTATAGAACTAATCAACAAATTCAGCAAAGTGTCTGGATACAAAATCAATCTTAAAAAATCAGAAACTTTACTGTATGCTGAAAAAAAATCCAGAAAACAATTCCATTCTCAATATCTCCACCAAAATTAAAATACTTAGGAATAAACCTAACCAAGGAGGTAAAAGACATCTACAGGGAAAATTATAAAACATTGAAAAAAGAAATTGAAGAAGACCCAGGAAGATGGAAGATGGAAGGACATTCCAAAAATGATCTATAGATTCAGTGGAAAATTACCAAGGTTATTCCTTACAGACATAGAAAAGTCCATCCTGAAATTCATTTGGAACAACAAAAATCCCAGAATAGCCAAAGTAGTTCTCAGCTGTCTTTTTATCCACATACCTCCCCAAATCATGTTTTACCAAAATAGAAAGCAAAATGTTATGAAATATATTATACACATAATAGATGTAATTATTTAGCTTTGCTGTTGTAGTTACACAAGGAAAAAGCCATGTAGAAAAACAAATCCAAAATTACACGTAAGAACAACTAGAATTAAAATTATGCAAAATCTGAATATCTAGTGAGAATGATATTGGTACAGTTAGTAGAATGTTACATTTGTTCCAGCTATTATCTGTTATATAAATATAAACTTTGTAATATACTTTTAATATATCTACATATTGGTTAAAATGTGTTTTACTATTTTGAAACAAATATACATGTGTACAGATGTATAAACACAGAAATGTTCTACTTAAGTATAAAGTGTACTATATTCCATCTTATGTTATATGATTCATATAAAAGTGACCAAAAATAACATAGAGCTAAGGCTAAATTCAACCAATGGAAATAGTTCCATTAACTTGTTTTTTTCTGCTAAGATAATCTTTTAGAAATATTCATGAAGTCTTGCTAAATTCACAGTAGTGACAGTGTGGAAGAGGTTAAGTTAAACAACTTTATTTGAAGAAATTTGATTTATAGAGTTCACACCTGCCATCTAAGCAGAAAACATAAATGCTCTACGTTGAAAAAGTGAGAATATTTTAATTCTCAATTTCCCACAGGCATTAGTTTTTCATTTTTATTACTCCAGATTAGCATTCAGATTTGATTTACTCCACATTTGCTTTGATATACTCAAAACATTGTCTAAATAAATACATGTATTATATTTGGCAATATATTGCTGATGATATATTATATATGTATTATATTTGTTTCTTAATCATCTTTCATAACCTTTAAATTTTATCATATTCTCTATGTAGCAATAAAGCCATTTTCATTGCAAACTTGTAACAATAATGGATCACAACCTTCAGGGGATACATTTCTGAGAAATTTATTTCCCCTCATGTTGTTCAGCAACCCAAGGAATGAATTTGTTTCCCTGACAGTTAAGGACTACACTGATCATTTTTAAAATGGTCTTGGGGCACTACAAATCAATAACAGAAAAAGAAAATGCAAGATAATAATTTTCTTTTCATTAGGTTGATAGATAGCATTTCAGATTTATGCATCAAAATTGTCTCTTTCACAGTTATTAAATATCCTTAAGCACACATCTTGGCTATGTGGGTTCTGTTTTACATTCAACAATCAAGATAAAAATAAATTCTATTTGGTAGCAATACAGTTAATTACAGTAATATAATAAAAATTCATACCAAGCTCAAAAGACAGAATACATCACTAAGTATATTTTACTCTGAAATCTAAAACAGCCACATGATATGACTTTTAAAAGTTTTAGAGAAAACATATGCCCCTTCACTTTCTGTGACTGGCTAATCTCACTTAACATAATATTCTCCAGGTCCTTCCATTTTCCTGCAAATGACATAATTTTGTTCTTCTTTATTGTTGAGTAGAATTCCAGTGTGTATATTTCCCATAATTTTGTAATCCATTCATCTATTGATGGACACCTAGGATGGCTTCATAATTTGGCTATTGTGAATTGTTCGGCTATGAACATGAGTGTGCATATATTACTGTAGTTCTCTGATTTCGGTCCTTTGGAGCAATTGGGATACCAGAGGGACTCCAGATAATGGAAGAAAAACCTCAGCTAAGCCAGGGAGATGGTCTAACAGGAAGGGGAGAGGGAAGACTGAGGATCATTAATAAAAAATACTACCATCAACTATGTGTACAAATGTGAATTTACTGACGTTAATTTCAGTACTCTGTATTGGGAAGGGTGGAAATGGCGGTGGGAGGTTGTCAAGTGCTGTGTGTATGTATGTCACTGTCAACATGATTTACATTATGATGTGAAACTACAATGCATCAATAAAAACATATTTTTTAAAGTTTTAGTAGAAGATAGTTCTGTAGCAAAAAAAAATTTCCATAGGAACATTGTTTTTCTTATTTTGTTTTGTTTTGTATTTTTACTCTCACTTGAGTGATATGTACTAATAACGGTGTTCTATAAAATTATCATGGGAGAAGACATAAGTGTCATAGACTATCTTAAATTTAGAGATGTTGAAATTTTTTTCTTTGTAAAAGTATGGTTGTAAAGTAATTTGAGGCATACTGAAATCATAACATTGTGCAGGGGTATTTTTTCCTATGATTGCTCTCATTTTTCTCTGAGTGTTATATGTGCCTGAATTAGATAAAATGAATGGAGCATATTTCTTTTAGAGAAATTTCCAAAACATTCCTATAGAAAATGATTTTAATGTTTTCCTTACATAAGAGCTCTTCATACTTTTTTATCAGTATAAAAACAAACTGAAATATATTTTGAAGTGTTACTATTATGGAAATCATCAATGGCTTTGTTGAAAAGTGGAAAATTCAAGACATTCAGTGAAAGAAAAAAAACTATTTGTTGTAAAACTTCACTAGATTGTCTAAATTTTCCACCCTTCCTTGGTTACAGAAAATGCATGCAAACATGCCCATATCCTATTAAATAGTTTGACATAATAACCATGAAATATGTCAAATCAGCATTACTCATACAATTTGGTTATAAAAGATGATTGAAAAATATAAAATAAATGTACTTTCCATTTTGTCTCTCAAAAAATATTTGCAGAATGTTCCAGTTAATGCAATGAGTTTATTTTTCTATTTATTTATTTATTTATTTTGGTACTGAGTATTAGACCCAGGGGCACTCTCCCTCTGAGCTATACCCTCTAGCCCTTTTTATTTTTTTCTTTTGAAACAGGATCTCATTAAGTTGCTGCAGTTGTCCTAAGGTGACCAGTTTCTACTAGCATTTGACAGTGTTCACCCAAAGCCTTAAATGCACATCATCTATATATCAGAGTATTGAAACATAAATACTAGTTTAAGTTCTAATGATAATTAATAGACATATAGACTAAACAGACTTAAACTGTGAATGCAAGAGAACCCCACAATGCATTACAGAACAGCGATGAGAAATCATAGCTGTTATTATACTTGATGGTGAAAGACTAAAAGCTCTTCTGACAAGATCAGAAACAAAAGAAGTACATCTACCACTTCTATTCAAAACTGCATTGGAAGATCTCACCAGAGATATTAGGCAAGAATGAAATTCATTTAGATTGAAGTGTAAGAAATAAAATTTTCTCTACCTGCAGACATAGAGATGGGGGACATAGAGATGGGGGGGTCCCAAAGAATCAATAACAGCAACAAAAATCTATTAGAGCTGTAAAATGAATTCAGAAAACTTTCAGGATACTAGTTCACCATACAAAAAATCAGTTTACACTTGTAAACATTAGAAATGAAACACTCAAACTTAAGAAAAAAATTAATTTTTAAACCTATCAAAAAGAATAAAACTATTAGATCTAAATTTAATAAAGGAGATCAAGACTTGTACACTTAAAACAACAAAAATGATTGAACCAGGTGTGGTGGTACATACCCACAATACTAGCTAATCAGGAGGCTGAGGCAGGACAATCCCAAGTTTGAGACCAGCCTGGGCAACTTACTGAGACGTGGTCTCAAAATTAAAAATACTATCTCAATAACATGGATGGGGAATGGGGAAGATGGAATGGGATCTGGAGGGAAACACCCCGTGCTGTGTGCATGTATGTTCCTATCACTCTGATGCTCTTTATGACATATAATGGCAATGTACCAATAAAAGTTTATTAAAAATTAAAAACAAATGGGCTGAGGTATAGTTCAATGGCAGAGCATCCCTAGGTTCAATGCTTAGTATTTCATAAAGAACAAAAATTGAAATGAGCTAAAGAAGATTTAAGTAAGTGGAAAGACAATTTATATTAATGAATTAGAATATGATGTTGTTAAACTGGCAATAATACAAAAAAATGATCCTCAGGTTCAGTGATCCTCTGTCAAAATTCCAATTGCTGTCTTTATAGATATGGAAAAGCTAATCCTAAAATCCATATGCGATTACAAAAGATCTCCAATGTTCAATATAATCTAAAAAGAGGACAAAGTTGGAGGAACTACCTACATTTTCTGATTTCAAAACATATTATAAAGCAATAGCAATGAAAACAAGATATTGCCGTAGAAAGAATTGAGAATACAATAGTAAACCTATAACCTATGACCAGCTGACGCTTAGCGAGTGCACCAAGACTATTCAATGGGAAAAGAATAGCCTTCTTAACAAATTTGGTGTATATTGAAAATTTACATGAAGAAGTATTGAGTAGGACTTTGTCTTGTATCACATACAAAATGAACCCAAGATAGATAAACAATCTAAACATAAGACCCAAACTATTCAGCTCTGCAGGAGAACATATAGGGATAAATCTTTATGCTGTCTCCCTCCTCTCTGTTTCTCAACACTGTCAGTGTGGCATATTTTTCTGTGACTAACATGAAAATAAGGATTATTTTTTAGCTACTGATTTTTAATGGAAATTAGGACCTTCCTGGCTAAGAAGGTAAAAAAAGAAGCTAAGGAGCACAATTCTAAGATTGATCTTTTACTGTGATTCAAGAGAGGAGATGCAATAGACATTTGCGTGAGTGTTTTTCAGCACCCTAATTCCAACTTATTCAGTGACATTAAAGATACTTCTTGAGGACGGCGTGGTGGCGCAAGCTTGTAATCCCAGCATTTGGGAGGCTGAGACCTGAGGATCTGGCTTCCTGCCAACCTCAGCTACTTAGTGAGGCACTCTGTAACTTAGTGAGAACCTGTTTCAAAATAAAGAATAAAAAATAGGGCTGGGTATATAGCTTGGAGGTAGAATGCCCCTGAGTTCAATCCCAGTACGGGGAGGGGGGGACAAAAAAACCACAAAGATACTTCTTATCTTTTTTATCTTTTTTGTTATGGTTTCTCTGAACCCCAAATCTGTGTTTTTGTGTGTATGTTAATTCCTTTTGGTTGGGAGAGAGTACTGGGGATTGAACTCAAGGGCATTTTGCCTCTGAGAGACACCCTCAGTCCTTTTTTTTTTTTTTTTTTTGCGGTACTGAGGATTGAACTCAGGGGCTTTCTACCTCCGAGCTACACCCCCAGCCCTATTTTTTATTCTTTATTTTGAAACCGAGTCTCACTAAGTTGCGGAGTGCCTCACTAGGTAGCTGAGGCTGGCCGCGAACCCGGATCCTCTGGTCTCAGCCTCCCGAATGCTGGGATTACAAGCGTGCGCCACCACGCCCGGCACCCTCAGTCCTTTTTTAATTTTTTGTTTTGAAACAGGGTCTTGCTAGGTTGCAAAGTGTCTTGTTACATTGTTGAGGCTGTCCTTGAACCTGTGATCCTTCTGTCTCAGCCTCCCAAGTACTGGGATTCATATCAGATACCAACAAATATGTGAAGACTTTTAGCAAGGGTTGTCCTTGCCTGTAGTGAATCATCCTTACTTTGGGTTATTAAAAAGCAACACATCTTAACTAAAGCAAGTTACTAGAATAAATCGCAATGCCATCTTTTCTACTTTTCAAACACTTATTATTAGATAGATATGTTTCCAGACCTACATGCTTAAAGATATATTCCCATAGATATATACTATTATTGTTGAGAAATTCTTCTGCATTGGACTGAAGAAGGAGAAGATATATATCATGATTTTATAATCTTGGAGTTGACATCTAGGAGCTCACCTGCAGAGTTAGAGTTGGAATTCTGGTTAGCAGCATTGGCTCTGCAGCCCGACAGATTTTAGAGTATTCTCTTCTACTTAGTACCTGTATGAACATAGCAAGGTACTTAGTCTAGCTGTGCTCAGTTTTCTCATTAGTAAAATGGGGTTGGTAACAATAAACTACATTATAAGGTTATTGTTTGCATTGAATGAGTGTGCCATTTAATAGCACTCATGTTAAACACTCACTAAATGGTAGCTATTATCGTGGTCTAGTCCAACTCTTGTTCGCTCCTGAGCTCATACCAGTGCTCACACCTAGCCATTTCTTGAGGGAGGTTGCTCTAGACCATGCAGACCTGGGGAGGTCTATTTGGGAGGTACAATTATCTTCAGACACTGCCTTTGGTGCATTTGTCATCACTATGCCCAGGATTAGCCGGTTCTGCTTCCATTCCTGTTTAAGTGCCATCAATTATTTTCTACCAGATGCTCAAGCAGAGAATAAATGGACTTAGAGAAAGCGGAACTTGTAGGAAGAGAAGAAATTATTTTATTTTTCAGTACTCCTCCAGGAAGATATGATAGCAGCCAAATCAAAAAGGGAAGACTATATTGGCTGACATCAGGCAAAATTTGGTTCTTATTGTAATTTGTGCTTTCTTTGTTGAAATAACAGGGATAGTGCACATCTACTAAATGATAAATATGCTTACTCTAAAATGGTTTTCCTTTCTTCACGATTCATTCCACCTAGCAACTATTCAAGATTCATTCAATAGGTACCATACTCAATTAAATGTGCAACCCAGCACATTTTTGCTTTTCAAAGAAGATTTAATTTTTCCATCCTATATTTTTTAACAAAACAGAAATAAGGTTCTTTCTAGAAAAATTAAGAATAAAACATATTAGCTTTTCTAACTCTTACTACTGAAAAATGAATCCAAATATATAACAAAGAAAAACTGCATACATTTTCTGTTTTTGGAGTTATACTATCTCTCCAAATCTATTTCTTTTCATGTTTTTTAATAAGTATTCTTGATGTTCCTAAGAGCATAATTTCATTTTGACTTTGGCAAAACTAAAAAATACAATATAAAAATTAAGATTAACTATTTTTTCTGTCTGTCCTTATTTGCCACTGTTGCTTTTTTCACTTACCATTCTTCTGCAGTAGTGTATACTATCAAAAAGTCATGATAGAATGAATTGTTTTTTCGTTAACCAGTGTAGCCTTCCCAGTTGATTCCCAGGTAGTAAAACCAAAGCACACATTCTTTGTGGCTTAGAATAGGAATATTTTCAGAGCATTTTCTAAAATAACCATCAATATTTCTACTTCCAGGATAGAAACATAATTATGTGTTTTCTTTTCATCAGAATATAATCACTTATTTAAATTGTGCCAACATACAGTTTGCATTGTTTGTATTTTTAGAGAATATGATAAATACCTGATTATATGTGCTCCTTTCAAATCAAAACACACAAAAATCTATGAAAATCTTGCAAAATTAAAAGCACTCATTCTAACACAGAATAAGTTGACCCGCTTATCACCCCACTCTCTATCAAAGACTATAGAAATTATCCTGAAAAAAATGTAATTTATTCCAGGCTAAAAATAAAAGTGCACTACCAATATACTGATCAAAGCACAGAAAATTTGATATATGTTACTCTTCATATTTAGCATCTATGCTTGAATAATACTGCTACAAACTAAAATTGTTTTTCTCTTTAATAACATAATTAAATAGACTATTTCTTTTGGAAGAACTTAGAATTCAAATGATTAGCAAAATAAAGAAAACAAATATAAATATTACTCTCAGTTCCTGCTGGAAGCCATCTTGGCCCACATATCATCTTGGACTAGCTCAGCTAAGTACATAGTACCTGGCTAAATGGAAATTGTAGGCATGCAGACAAGCTTCCAAGGTCCAGATGGGATCGATAAGTTTATGGACCATGATGTAACTTCCTTATTTCCTAGAATTGTTTACCCTTTCCTTCCCTGACTCATCCATGAATGCCTTGCTGTTTTTCCTTGACTCATCCCATGACTGCTTTGCTAACTCCCATGTTTAATCTTTTTTTTTTTTTTTTTTTAATATTGTTTTGGTTGAACACAAAGTAAAAGAAAGATGCTGGTTAAAGGAGAGCAGAAAATCTCTGTCTTCTCCACAGCTGCCTTGTATCTCTAATTCTGACTCTCAGTCATTCATGCCCAGAGATGTCTAATCCATCAGCACTATCCAGCTACAAGTTCCTATGCCTTTTAACATAGAAATGCAATGCTCAGTGTTTCTCTGTCTCCTTTGGCCTCCTCTTGATATTCTTCCAGCTCACAGCAACCTGCTGGGGTTCAATGTATCCACTTTGTCATTAGTCAAGGAAGAGAAGGTTAATAGGATGCTTCTATCACTCTTTGTATAGAAGTCCAAGTATGGGCTTGATATATATTTTAGTTTCACAAAGCTTCCCAAATGAACTGGAGACTCAAATTTTCTCTTCAGAAATGTCTACAAGATTCCCCATATTGCTTTCCTAAGGATTTAAGCTAGAGGGAATAACATTTTTATTTATGCTGATGGCTCATTAGCCATGCATCTTTCCTATCCTCTTCTGAGAGAACAACATGGATCCTTCAGAATCCAGTGAAAATGCTACAATTGCTAGAAAAGTCTGCCCAACCCTCTTACTCTGATTCTGGAGGATTTCTCTGACCCCTTCTAGCAACATTTTGTATGACCCATTTTACAAACCCATATGTAGCATTATCTTTTAATAATCTTTTAAGCACATATGTAGTCTTCACAAGGCCATAAGTTCTCCAGGGTACCTAGCATGCTTCCCCATAACAATGCTTAAATTAGTTGATGCATTAATAGATCCCTACATTAGTGTGTGTGTGTGTGTGTGTGTGTGTGTGTGTGTGTGTGTGTGTGTCTGGGTATTGAACCCACGGGCATCCTAGCTCCGAGATATACCCTCAGATATTTTTATATTTTGTTTTGAAATTGAGTTTTGATAAGTTGCTAAGAGTCTTGCTAAATTGCTGAGGCTAGTCTTGAATTTGTAATTCTTCCATCTCTGCCTCCCAAGTACTGAGATTATAGGCATGCACCACCACTCCCAGCTGAATCCCTACTTTTGACTCTTGTTTGCATCTCACACTTTTTAATCTATTGTTCTTTAAAACTGTGCCTCATAAAACATATGGCACTTTAACAAAATATGGTTGGATGGTCAAATACTACATGCTGAGACTCAAAGGAATTTAACTTAAAGTGATCTCTCAAAAACATCATTATCTTTGATTACCTTTCAGGAAAAAAAACTAAGAATCTAGTGCTTCATCATGAGTAAAGTTGAACGTCCAAAAGTATGCTACTTAAAAAATCCATATGAGCTTATCATATGGCAGAACTGGTCTGTTAAACCAAGAAGAGCATGCTGGAGCGTATAACAATGTTTGTCAACAAAGATATGCTTGGTAGCTAAGTTGTAATGCTGTAATGGAGTGAATACAAGGAAGGCCAATATATGTGGTCCCTTCAACTCAATAGAAAACACAGTGCTAAATTCCTATGCTTTCCCCTGTTCTTGCCCTGCCCTTCTATCCAAGGTGTGTTTTGGGGGGTAGGGGGGTGACATTGAACCCAGGGGTATTCTACTTCTAAGCTATACCCCAGCCCTATTTTTTTAAACAGGGTCTCACTGGATTGCTTAGGGTCTCACTACATTGCTGAGGCTATTCTCAACCCTGTGATCCTCCTCTCTCAGCTTCCTAAGTACTGCAATTACAGGCATGCACCACCACATCCAGTAAGGGTCTTTGTATTCTGGTGAAGGTAATCCTCTGTATGAAAGAAATACTGTCATTATTAAATTTTCTTTAATGTCTCTACATAGCACTTCTCAGAAAATTACTTGCATTTTAAGAAGGAGAATTTAGCCCAAGCAATAAATGACTAAAAACATTTGTTGTATCACTTGTAATCCATAAGAGGAAATATCATTGGCCATAACTATGAACCCTGAAGCTAAATTCTGTTGGGAACCATGTACTCTGCCTTCATATGACTGAGGCTAGTTCAGGGCATTCCACCTGGGTCCAGCTTACCTTCTCTACTACAAACTTCTATCATTCCTCCTTCTATTCACTTGGTCACCTCCAACATGTCTCCCTGCATTCTATTCTTGCCTTTCCCCAATTCATCTTTAAAGGAAAAAAAAATCAGAATGCATCATGATATTAAGCTATGTTCTACCCCCACAAGAAAAACAAAGAATGGCTTCTTCACTCTACTTAAAATTAAGTCAAATTCCATATGTAGGAGACATTCCATGATCTGTCCATTATATCTTTCTGCCATCATCTTAGTCTTAACCCATTTTTTTTACCACTGGCCTTCCTTCTGTCTTTGTTCACATCCAGATGATTCTCCTTTGGGTATTTACACTCGTTGCTTGGGTGCCTGGGAAATCCAGCTCCAATGTCACTTCTTTGGAGAAATCTTTTTTTCTACATCCAAAGCCTTCCCACCTTAAATCCAGTCACTTGTTCGCATTACTCTGTTTTACTGTTTCCATGTACATGAAGCGCATTTCGTGCTTTTTATGGCTTGTCTCCTTTAGAACAGAATCTTCTCAGACCTGTTCTCTTCCTGGAATGTAGAGCATCCCCTGGCACAGAACAGGTGCTCAGTATATATGAGCAGAATAAAGCATAATGACTGAGGGCAGAAGCAATGCATTGTCTCAGTGCTGGGTCACAGGAGTCCCAAAGAAAAGAACAAGGGCTGAATGTAAAACGAAGTGAAAGAGGGGAAAAGTTAATTTTTCCTAGGGAATTAAAGCAACTACTGATACTCTTCCAACATTTAGAAATGTCTGCAATTACTTGTTCCCTGCATATCGAATGAGAAAATGACCCAATGAAAAATCTAAGACAATAGGATAATTATGTGAATAGCTAAAATAAGACACAATAAACAGAAAATGTGATGATGGCTTCAGTTGCTACCCTTTGATGTAAAAGGAAGAATGCATGTATGTTTCTATCACAGTAAACTTCAATACAATATATTATTACAATGCACTAATAAAAGTATTAAAAATGGAAGAATGCCCAAGTGTGACAGGTGATTCCTTTACTTTAAAAAAATGTAATGTTGTTATAAGCATGTACATGTTATTTTAATTAAATGCAAATTAGCTATAATATACATTAATATAATATACATTTCAACCTCCATCCAAGAATAACCTACCTTCAAATATGCACAACTTGATGGAGACTTAACAAGTCTGTCAGTAATCTTAGTTATTAAATTGTCACCTGTATTTCCCTGCCTTTAATGAATTTACTTGTCTTGTTTCTGGTCAGACAGATGAGACCCTGACTGTGTTTTTTCCTCTTTGTCCTAGATAAGCTCCTATAGTCATGCCTTTCCAGCCAGGCCATCCCATCTATTTGCCTGTGACTTAACCCCCAGTAATCCCACTGGCCTCCTAAACCCCTTTCATCTGACCTAGTCATCGAGATTCTCCTTCTTCTTTAAATGAATTCCCAGTTTCATCTTCAGGTGAGCTGAGTAATCAATGGTTCTGGTAAACCTATTTCCTTTTCATCTCAATCCTATGTATTAGGATTTTTCAGCTTCTGAATTCAAGTTGGAAAGAAAAGTGCCTTTATTTTGGTGCCACATGTTCGTCTTCTGCTTGATTTAGAAGTAATTTCATTCCTGCAAATAGGTCTTGCATGTTTATGAGCTGGCAGGTTAAATGGTCATCTTTTAACTCCATAATTTTATAATGGAGTCAATTGTCTTTTCAAGGAAACAGAATTTTTCCATGGGTCATATTTACATTTTAAATATCCTGAAACATGCGTAGTGTAAGTGAAGCTTTTCTGTTGTTTACTATATCCTGGCTTTAAAAGTAGTTTATATTTTTAGTGGTTGGAAGTTGTTTTACATTTAACTGATGCAAGAACATTTTTCAATTTTGCCATAAAATGACAATTGCAGTGACCTTTGATGTTCTGTCAAAAGTGGGAGTGATAGATTGACAGGTGCTTCTATACTGAATATTGCAAAAGAAAAACCAACACCCAGGTCATTTTGTTTATATTCACAGTATGGAAAATTGAGTCATTTAAGAAATATTCAAACAACACTAGAAAATTAAGGTTTTTGAGTCATTTAAGAAATATTCAAACAACACTAGAAAATTAAGGTTTCAAGCCTTTCATCTGAAATAATTTCTAAAAGAAAAGTTAACACAACTTCGACACAGTTATATTCTGGAATCAATTTTTATGGATTATGTACTCAATAGCAAGAAAAATAAGCAGTCATACCTCACCATTTGTTTCCAATATTACTTTATTTTCATCCTCATCAGAATGTAATGCATGATTTCTGTAAATCACAGTGTTCCCTCAAGGAAGCACTTTATAAAGTAAGGGGTTATAGTATTTACTCCATCCCTTCAAGAAGATAAATTATCCCAACATATATTATTATTATTATCACAATAATTAGTATGATGATTATTCTTGCCACCATAATGATGGCTGCTTTTTTCATCCTTCAGAACCCTAGTTAAAATGAGCCACAAAACAAAAAGTGGTATATATTGATATGTCAAAATCTTTTAGAGCTCTTCATTGGAAGCCATTGTGGGGGGGCTGGGCAGGGAGTAGAAAGAAAGAGGCAAAGACAAAGTAGTGTGAAAGGAGAGGAAAAAAATGGAGACTAATACAAACATAGATATGAATGGATAAACAAATCACATGTGTGTCAGGAAAAAGAAAGGAGATCTTTTTTAGCTTATGGGTAAAATGAACAGGAAAAATACATATTTTTACTTCTATAGTCATTATTTATTCTAAGATAAAAGCTGGAAGACTAGAATTTGTCAGGTCCATCAACATCAACAACAAAGATGTTGGCCAGCAGAAAGATATATATGCCACCACAATTCCATGTAATTTTTAAGTTCCTGAAAATAAAATCATCAATAGATTCCAAAATAATGTACTTTAATTACCAGCCTAATGAAATACTACCCTTCCCACACAGTAGGCCTGAAATTCCATTATTTATTTTATTAAGCACCTTTGTTACACACACACACACACACACACACACACACACACACGCACACACACACACATATACACACACACACATACAATATGAGTTTTCAAACAAAACTACATATGGACTGCATATGTGATAGACAAGGAGCAGGTAGCTCCTCTGTCTGGGGAGAAGAGACTCAGGAGGCCAGCCACATTTCAGCATAATAAAAGACAGTTTTAAAGAACCAGAGGCAACTGGAGAGGGAGTATTTTCTGTGAGAGAGGACAGTACCTCTAAGAAAGGAACCATGGTAAAGTTTTAGCTATCTTATGTTTTTATTTACAATAGAGTAGTCCTGTAGTACAAGAAGAGCTTATAGAGGGGAGGATGAGGCAAAGTCCATAACCTACTCCTTTTACTTTCCATGATATTCATATATAAGCCTCTCCTTCCAAAAATTTCTTGTGTTGTTCCATGTTCTTGAGCTTCCAAATAACAACATAAATACCAAAAGGTTAATCTTTACATATAATAATTTACTTATTGTTTATTAGACACAGGAATAGCTACTCAATGATAGACATTGGAGCTAAAAAGATGATTACAGTGTCACAGAATTTCAAAGCTAATGGGGGCTGGGGATGTGATTACACATGTGTGACATGAGAAGTGAATGCAGGGCTGCCTGAGAACACAGGAGAGTCATTCAATAAACACTAGGGAACCAGTGAAGAGTTCTTGGAGAAGACTGTGCATGAGCTGATTCTTAAAAAAATGAGTAAAATATATCCCAGTAAAGAAAGAGGAATGAAGGTGCAAGACAGCAGGAAGAGGCTGTACAAAGAAACTGAAGCGGAAACTGCATGGAGCACTTGGAAAAATATAAGTGTATGTATGAAGTTTGTTTAGGGAGTGTCAGAAGTTGAGACAAGAGCAACCAGCTGTGGGTCTGAGTTAAAAAAGCATTTTTGGTCTAATGAGGAAGTCTGTCCTGTATCTGAAATGGAAATTGCCATGAATTTTAAAAAATAAATTTCAAGGTATAATTTATGTACAATAGAGTGCATTCATTTAAAGTGCATAATCCAGTGAGTTTAAACAGACACACGAAGTTTTATAAATACCGCCATGACTAAGATCAAAACATTTCTATCACCTTTTCAAATTTCATCAAGCCCCTTTGTAATCTATCTCTCTTTTTCAACCCAACCCAAGACAGCCACTAATCTATTTCTTGTCTCTGTAAATTAGTTCACTTTGCAGGTTATCAAACAAGTGGTTGTTCCCAGTTTGGTGCTAATATGAATAAACTGAATAAACCTTCATAAACAAGTATTCATGTGGACATATGTTTTAATTGATCTTGGGGAAAAACCTAGGGGTGGAATATCTGACTCATACAGCAGACCTATACTTAACGTGTTAGGACATTGCAAGTTTTCTACAATGGCCATATGATCTCATATTTGCACCAGACATATATGAGGGTTCGAGCTTCTCTACATCACCACCAATAGTTGGTATTATCAGTTTTCTAATAGGTGTGTAATGTTATTTCATTGTCGTTTTAATTAGTATCTCCCTGATGATGAATGATAATGAGGATTTCTTCATGTAATTGTTTTTTGTCCATCTATACATTTTCTTTGGTGAGATATCTGTTTGAATGCTTTATCTAATTTCTATTCAGTCAGCCATGTTTATCTTGTAGTTTAGAGGAGTTCTCTATATATGCTGGACATGAGATCTTTATCAGATATATTACTGAATATTTTTTCCATTCTGTAACTTGAGACTTTATCCTATTTTGTCTTTCATAGTTCAAATTTTTATACCTTATCTAAGAAATCTTAGTGGTTAACCTGGGACAAAATACAAAATGCATATTTTTGTCTATTCTATGTGTATTTGAATGTATAAACCACCTTGGAGAAAAGATCACACTGTAACCTGGCATCCCTGCTGTGGTATCAAAATCCTAAACTCCACAAGAGTGCTCCAAGCCAACATCTCTTCCTCTAGTGCAACCTCAAGATCCCATCTCAATGGGCTCCTGCTGATACATGCTAGTTTTTTTCAGGTTCTCTGTAAATAAGGAGATGATCCCTTTCCTCTTTTATCAGATCCCTAATTGATTTATGTTGTAGGTTAACCTTAGCAATCCAGAGACAAGGTAGACACTGAGGGGAGTTATTGATAGGGTTTTTGCAGTGTTTTCTTGAATAGGTAGAGCACTACCCTTTAAAGGGAGAAGTAGACTCCTTAGGGTTCCAAGAAGTTTACAGAGCCAATATCTTCAAGGATATTCACCCAATTGCTCCTATCTTATCTGTCCTGGTCTGAGGTTTTTCCATCTAGGCTCTTTATCTTAACATAATATGCTTAAATCAAGCATTTTTGTAGTTGGCCACTCTGATTTTAATACTGAGTTGGTTTTCAGTTATTTCTACTATTTGCTTTAGGAGACAAAGACCTCTTTGTATGCTTCAAAGAAGCCCACTAACCTTTACTTTTGGATTTCAATTGTCTGTTACTTGTCCTCAACATTTCATTATCCCTTCAGAGATGCAATTTATTAGCAGCCAGCCAATTGCATCATCATTTCATGCATTTTTCTCCCTCTGCCCCATCGCTTTCAAAAGCTCGCATCACTTCAACAGTGACAAGATTCTTCTCCAAGGGAATTTGGTGCAAAGTTGCCATTTGGTGAGAGTTTAAGAAAATGAGTTACCATCTTCTACCAGGGATAAGTTTTACCTCACTTAGCATTTGGGATGAAGTCCTCACTGTCAGTCAAGCAGTAGGTGAAGAACTTATTTTCTGACTCTTTTCCCTACATGGTCTTGGCATCAATGGTATCAGTTAGTTTTTCCAGGATCCGGAGACAGGATTTACTGGAAGGCACAGGCTGAGAAATAAAAGAAAAAAGCAAAGTTAGACAGAAAAAGACCTTCCACCAGGGTGCAAAAGAAAGTAAAGTTAGACTAGGTAACAAGCTCTGGGGGCTGATAAGATCAGACCAAGTCACAGCCTGTTGGGGAATTCTGGAGCACAAATTACCCAAGTAGTAGGGTCTCAGGTTCATCTGAAATGATTAGGCCTTAGTTTCAACACCAGGTTTAGTCATTTTTTGGAGGTTGCCCAAAAAGATGTGGACTTTAGCCTGAAAGCTGGCATGGATCCTGGAGTTGCTGATGGCTGCAGGCTGAAAGGGAAATGGACTCTTTAGAGCTGAAAGAATACTTTCTTCCCAGGGAAATCCAAGCAGGGTACCTCCATTCTTTATATAAGCATTTGAAAACTGTTGATCTTTCCAATCAATAAATATGGTATATGCTTTTATTCATGTAAAAATCCTTTTATCTCCCTCAGCATTGTCCTATAGTTTTCCTTTTAGAATTTTACATTGTTAACACTATTGTAAACAGAACTAATTTTAGATTTTATTCCACATATATTTGCTACAAATATATTCAAACATAATTGACTGTTTATTGTCTTTACCTTGTGTAACACAACATTGCAAAATTTGCCTATTGCTGTTGCTTTGTAGATTTCTAAGTATAATCTATATAAACAATCATGTCATTTGCAAATATAGGTAGCTTCTTCTATTTCAAAATTTGTCATTTTTTCTTGTCTTATGCAATCACTATAACTTCTAGTGAGGTACTGAAAATAAATGATAAGAGTGGAAATCCTCACTGTGTTTCTGATCTTAGGAAGATATTGTGTAATATTTCACCAGTAAATATGCTAGTTGTAGGCTTTTCTTAAATATCCTTTATCAAGTTAAGGATAACGTGATAGTTTTCTGAGAATTTTTATAATGAACAGGTGTTGAATTGTTTAAGCGCTTCCTTGCAACTCTGTGATAAACCCCAGGTTCATGTTGTCTTTTTTTATTGCTAGATTACAATATTTTTAACAGGGATTTAACACTTATGTTAATGAAAAATAAAGGTCTGTGATTTTTTGAAATATCTTTGGTTTTGTTATCAGGGTAATCCTATCATCATAGAAACTTTCAGGATAATTTTTTTTTTTTTCCTGGAAGCATTTAACATCTCAAATGTTTGGTAGGATTCACCAATAAAACTTTCTGAGAATGGTTTTTAAACTATGAATCAAGGTTTTTTTTTTTTTCAGTTCATCTAAGTTATTGATTAAACTGTTCATACTGTTGCTTGTAATTCTTTTTAATGTTCAACTTTCTTCCTAAACTCAAAAAAGTTCTTATTTACTCTCAATGATTGTGGGATATGTAGTAATAGCCCATAAATTGTGTTTTCTCTCTTTTCTAAATGTTTTAATCTAGCTAAGTTTTATCAATTTTGTCCATCTTTTCAAAGATTTAGTCTTGCTTTATTAGAGTTCTCTATTATTTGTCTGCTTTCTATTTTATTGATTCCTGCTCTGCTTTTCACTATCCAATATTTGTTCTTACATTGAATTACTCTTTTTCTAGCTTTTCTGTGTGGATCATTAGATCATTGAGTTGAAACATTTGTGTATTGTTAATATTAGCATTGAAAGCTGTAAACATCCCTGTAAATGTTGCTTTAACTCTGTCATGTAAATTTTGGTAAGCTATATTTGTATTAGCATTTATGTTACAATATCTCCTAACATTCTAGAATCTTTCTTTAATCAGTTAATTCCAAAGTGTGATGTTTAATTTCTAACTGGTTAAAAATTTCTTAAGTACCTTATTACTATAGAATTCCATATTTAATTTTAACCTAAGTGTGTGTACTGTGTGATTTTAGATTTTTTTTTGTATAGTTTAATACAAATTTTTTGTTCTAGAATAAGGTACATGTTGGTGAAAGTACCATGTACACTTGAAATCAGGTATAAACTGAGAAGTTGGGTATAATGTCCTATAACTACTAATTAGAGATTTTTTTTTCAGAACCATTGCACTCTACTAATCTTATAATCAATTGATCTTTATATCATTAAGAAAGTGTGCTCCTTATTTGTAATAATATTCTTTGTTTTGGAATCTACTTACTTGATATTAATATAGTTTCTACATCCTCCTTATTCTTACTGTTTAAATGGCACATCTTTTCCTGTTCATTTATTTTCAATCTAGTCAAAATTTTATATTAAATTGAATTTTTTATAAAAGCCTTTGGGGGGAGGGGGGAAAGAAATAGCAGAGTAGAGGAAGATTACTCTTTTGTATTGTAGCTCCTAACTCAGAGTGGAACCAAAGCAAAGCCTCTCCACAACAAAAAGAAATATCTATAGAGAAGAAAGGCAGTCCAAGCTAAGCCAAAACAGAGACTACACAATGAGCTGGGGACTGAAAAGTTACATACTTCCTAACTCATGAGCTGAGAATGAACCCAGAAGAGAACTAAGCAAAATATCACAACTGTACCAGCTAAGAAGGAAACACAGGTGATTGGAGGAAATCTTGCCTCAGGATCCTCAACAGCATCCACTCAATGCATAGAATCCACCGGCCAGAACTTGAGTGGTATTGGCACAGGGATGGAACCCAAGTAGGTTCTAATTCCTGGTATGGGAATATGCAAAAGAAAGCAGGCTCATAGCTATTTGGACCTGATGGATCCTAAACACAACCCAGGTAAGCCAGAAATCTGAATAGGCCTCATAGGTACACTTAAGGGCAGAGTCTAAAGCCAGGAGCGGTGACATAGGCTTGTAATTCCAGTACCTGGGAGGCTGAGATAGTATGATCCCAGGTTCAAACCCTGTTTCAAAATAACATCTTGAAATGCTGTTTCCACAGGCAGCAGAGTGAGTGGGGACTTGCAGTGACCATTTTACTCAAGGTGTTTGGGAGCACTGCAAGGACTGAGGTGGTCCCTGAGCCCCAGAAGCCCAGCCCAGCCCAGCCCAGCCCAGCCCAGCCCAGCCTCTGACCAACTCCCAGGCAGAGTGTGATCTGCTAATCTCTCTGGAATTGATATTCAAGAAAATTCCAAAGCTCCCATGGAAATGAGACCCAACTACCCAAACTTCCCTTTCAGAATCCTGCACTCCGCCCATCCTGAGTATACAGCTTTACTCTGCCTGGACAATATTACTACCTCCCTCTCCATTCTACCCTATACCTGTGGACAGAGAAGCTGAGAACCATTGCATGTAGTCTTAACCCCAAGGCTTTCCAACCAGATACCTGGCAAGCAACCCAAAGGAAGGAAGGGCTTAAAATCACCCAGTGATCCTGCTCTCTAAAGAGTCCACAACTCAAGATGAAAGGGACAGACCAACATAGTGCAGACTATTCACCCTTACTCACAGATAGATAAATCTGTATCATCTTCCATTAAGTAATTTTTTCTCCTTCTGCTCTTGTACATACTATTAGGCTTTTATATAAACATATGTATACATATTGGATTCTTTGTTTCCTCTTCACCTTTAATATTTTCTTTTTATTATTTTGTTATTTTTATGTGTTTTGTGTTTTTGAGGATCTGTTAGTTTAGTTTTTGCAGTTTGTCTTAATTTTTATCCCCCTTGATATTCTTTCTCACTCCCTCATCATAATCATTCTCTTTTTATTAGGATTTTGTTATTTGGCTATGTTTTTTATTTAAGGATTAATTGTTTTGTTAATGATCTGTTTTTGTAGTGCCCTTCAGTTGTTAATTATCCTATACTCTCCTTTCCCCCAAGAGTCAAATTCTCTTGCCCTTGTAATACTGTAAATATTAGCAACTTACATTCAAATCCACATAAAGAAAATAATGCACTATGACCAAGTTGGTTTCATTCCAGGGATACAAGGTTGGTTAAACATATGCAAGTCAATAAATGTAATTCATCACATAAAAAGGACTAATGACAAAAACCACATGATTTTCTAGATGCAGACAAGGCATTTGACAAAATCTAACAACAATTCATGCTAAAAACACTAAATAAATTAAGGATAGAAGGAGCTTACCTCAAGACCATAAAGACAATATCTAATATACCCAAAAACTACACCACACTGCATTTCCTCCTTAATCAGAAACAACACACTCCCAATCAACATAGTATTTTAAATTTTAGCCAGTGAAATAAGGCAAGAGAAAGAAATTAAAGGCATACTAGTATGGAAAGAAAAAGTGAAATTATATCTACTTGCAGGTGACATGATTCTATACTTAGAAGGTGAAAAAAAACTCAACCAAAAGCCTTCTGGAACTTCTGGTAGCCAGATACAAAATCAACTTACAAAAATTAATAGCTTTTCTGTACATCAACCATGAATCTACAAAAAAGAAATATGGAAGACAATTTCATTCACCATAACCGAGAAAGAAAAAGAAAGATCCCAAAATCTAAAATAAATCTAACCAAAGACAAAAAAGATCTCTACAATGAAAATTATATAATACTGAAGAAAGAACTTGAGAAAGACCTTAAAAGATGGAAAGGTGGCCCATATTCTTAGATAGGCAGAATAAATATAACCAGAATCACCATACTACCTAAAGCAATCTCTATCAAAATTCCAATGACATTTTTCACATAGCTACAAAAAAAAAAAAAAGTCTTACAATTCATATGAAAGAACAAAAAACCCAGAATAATCAAAGCATTCCTGAGCAATAAGAACCATGCTGGAATAGAATATAAGATACAAAAGCAAATCCACACATTTATAACCAGTTGATTTTTGACAAAGGGGCCAAAACAAATGCCAGAGAAAAAGATAGCCTTTTCAACAAATGGTGCTGGAGAAATTAGATATCCATATATAGATGAATAAAATTAGATCCTTATGTCTTACCCTGTATAAATATCAACTAAAGATGAACAAAAGACCTATAAATTAGACTGAAAATTTTGCAATTACTAGAAGAGGGCATAGGATCAATTCTCCATCATATAGGCACTAACAAAGAATTTCTCAATAAAATCTCCAAAGCTCAGGAAATAAAAATAAGAATCAATAAATGGGATGGCATCAAGTTAAAAAGCTTCTGCACAGCAAAGGAAGCAATAAAGAATCTAAAGAGAAAGCTGAAAAATAGGAGCAAATCTTTGCCAGTTACTCCTGTGATAGAGGGCTACTTGACAAATAAAAAGCTTAATATAAAATAAATAATGCAATAAAAATGGGCAATTGAAATAAATGGACACTTCTAAAAAATACATTTGGACAATAAATATATAAAAAATGTTCAACATCACTATCAATTAGAGAAGTAAAACTACTCTGAGATTCTATCTAATTCTAGTTAGAATTACAATCACCAAGAATATAAACAATAACAAATGCTGGCGAGAATGTGGGGAATAGAAATTCATATACTGTTGGTGGGATTGTAAATGAGTATAGCCACTATGCAGATCAGTTTGGAGGTTCCTCAAAAAACTAGAAATGGAACTACCATGTGATCTAAGTATACCACTAATTAGTATCTTTCCAAAAGAATTAAGGTCAGAATACTATATTGATACATGTATATCCATGTTTATAACAATACAATTCACAATAGCCAAATTAGGGAACCAACTCATTTAACTGTTTACCTACCAACAGACAAATGGATAAGGAAATGTAGTATATACACAAAATGGAATTCAACTCAGTCACAAAGAAGAACAAAATTATGTCATTTTTAGGAAAATCGATGAAACTAGAAAGTATGAGGCTAAGAGATCAGCTCGAATGACGGAGTTTTGGAGAATATTGACATGTAAAAGGAACTGCCTGAGAAAAGGAGCAGTGACAGAAAGGCATACCATCATAAAAAGGAAGAATGAGAAAGAGAAAATTGTGTCCTACAAACTTAAAGAGAAAAATGTAGGTATCAGTGTTCAGATGCCACAAAAAAGTAGAATCAATCATGGTAGGCAACCAGAAGTTGCCACTGCCAAAAATAATGCCTTTCTGGCATAAAGATTATTTTGAATTGATTATTTGGAGAAAGAGCAGACACAGGAGAAGCTCTGAAAATGGAGTAGAAGTTGTCCTTTGGTAATATAAATTGACATCCACAAAGGAAATTTCTAATTACCAGTGTCTTCTTCTCTGTGCCAGGAAGAGAAGAAGGACTAAATCACAAGAGCCTTATCAATGATCAATGTGAAAGGCAGGGACTTCAATTTTGCATAGCAAATTTTATTATTGTCTGTCCTGCTTTTATGAGTTACCTTCCCTTGACTGGCCTCTTCCTAGCTTGCTTTCTGTCAGTTGAAGATGCTATGCAATTCTGAGCTCTAGGCCACCTTTCTCTGAACTACTCATCCCCTGGGTATCTCCCATATGTATGACACATACATGTTAATAAACCTCTTTTCCTTTTTTCATATCTATCTTTTGAGACAGGAGCCCCAGCTGAAAATTAGACAGGTAGAGGAACAATTATCCCCCATTCTGTAGCAAGCACAGGGAGGTATCCACTGGATTGGGTGATATAAATCCAAGCACTGTAGAGGAGCAGGAATCAGGGCCTAATCAACCTGCCTTGTGGGTGGTCTGTTTCACAGCCACCAAATGGATGGCACCCACAACCACAGTGACTCTGGCTGTGGCTCGGGAACACCAGGACATTAATTTCTCAAACAGCAAGTGCTTATACTGCCATTCAAAAAGTTCTTCCAGAATCTACTCCAGGATCATTTGAAACTGTCTTTTCAAGAATGGACATGTGCATACCATGATAACTATCCCCAAGAGGAAACATGGAACCTATGAAGAGGCATAGTGACCAACTAAGTGTAAGCAAAAAAACCCTAAAACTTCTTTCTCACCATCTAATCAATGGGAGCTTCTCTCCTCTCCTTTTCTACCACTTGCCCCTCCTACCCCCAACCACCAAACACACACACACACACACACACACACACACACACACACACACACACACACACTACCAAATAATCAGACAAGTTGAGGATTGAGTCCTATGTCCTGTCTCTGTGATGGTTGGTTGTCATAAACTTGGTGTCATAGCATCTGCTTCCATGCACGTCAAGTAGCAAGCCCTGCCTGGTGGAGTATCCCTAGTAAAGTGCCTTTCATGGCATGTTATTGGTCCCAGAGCAAATCATGAAAAGGAATATAATGGATCCTTGCTCCACATGGAAATACCACTCAAGGTGGCATTTATTTTAAAAGAAGGACAATAGTATCTTTCTTTCTAGGAGCAACAGCATATGTTATGTCACTTAAAAATAAAAATAATGCTTAAGTTTACTTTGACCTACCAAATGGGGAACAAGCTACATTTTCCTATGCCTGTTGCATGTGAAAGCACAAGAACAGCAAGAGTCCAGGGTTCAATGTCTGTCTAGTTCCCTGCAGCTGTGACAGAGGCCTCAAGGGCTCTTTGAAGATGACAGGGACTTGAGTCAGTGATACAGTTGCAGGAAGGGAGATGAGGGACAAAGTGAAAAGGGGAAATAGAGTGAAGAAAGGAACTTGTTAAAGTGTTCCTTCTTCCTGTCAGTAATCAATAATATGGAAATAGTGAACATTCAAAGATTTAAAACATGTGCTCTATAGAAAAAACTTAAAAAGGAACAGCAGATATAAAAGGTGATTAAAAGAGAGGCAGACCAACCTTCAATGCCTAACTTAGCACTGAGGGGTCTTCTTAGCAGCAGGAAACATTCCTTTTTTCTTTTTATTGCTTATGGAGCTGGTAAGAACTTGAAAAGTTCTGTGGGAATTTAAAGCCTTTCTTTCCCTTTCAGAATTCTTTTAGCCTAAGGAAGATGTATGGAAAACCTACAAAGTAATTAGTAATAGTAAAAAGATGGCTATGAACAATTAAAATCCTCTCTGTTCATTAGGTTTTCATTGTTCAGTATTGTCACTGATTAATGCAAGGCTCAAACATTGAATGTGTCTCTCAAGTAGCACATATATCAGAAAATGAATCAAGGGGAAAAGGCAAGCCCTCAGAATAAGGTTGTTAACAAAAACACATGAATAAAAGGCTCACATTGAAAGTGTATGTCTGTATTGTGAACCTTTCACTGGGCATTTTTTTGTGACCACAAAACTATGTACATGGGGTTACATGTATGCATTCTTTCCACTTTCCCCAGACATTCCTCACCAGTGTAAACTTAGTACAGATGGAGAAAGCTAGCCATATAATTTGTGAATCCCAGTGCAAAATAAAAATGAGGAGCCTCTTGTGCAAAAGCCAGGATAAAACAGTATCATTAAAGGTAATATATATAAAGGTAATATACCTCTCTCTCTATATAGAGAGAGATTAATGCAAGGTTCAAACATTGAATGTGTCTATCAAGCAGCACATATATCTATATATCTATATCTCTATATCTATCTATCTATCTATCTATCTATCTATCTATATATATATATATATATATATTGTTTTCTTTAGTCTTTCTTTTAGCTTGTCTTTGTGTTTATGTGCTATTTAACATCACCCTGCATTTTCTAAATTAAAGAACTAAGTTATTTGAATGAATTTCACCATTCCTCTTTATGTAACACTGTTTTTAAATGAAACTATGAGAGCATTTAACTTGTATCCAACATCATAAAATAATACAATCCATACTGCTTAGCTCTCACAAATGTTTTTATCTTTCTTAGCAGAACAGTGGAAATGTTACACAAAACTGTGTTCACTTTGTTCTTCTTTTAAATTAGTTCAGTGTATGGTAACAAAATAAACAATGCAAAAATTACTATCATCACAATTCTTCAATGTACAGCTCAGTGGTATTAGGTGCATTTATATTGTTGTATAATCATCACTACCATCTTTATCTGACCTTTTGAAATGTTCATTCTATGAATACTCTACCTTCAGCTGAGTGATGTGTAAAAAACTAAAAGAAAAAGGAGATGATTGTTGTATTTTTCTTTTATGACATGTTTTTTCAACCAAAGTGGTTGGCTAATACAAAGAAATATCACAAATAAGAAAATATAAAATAAAATTACTTGGCTGATTTTCTTTTTAGGACACAATCATTGCTTTCTTTCTGTGTTAGAAGACATTCTTGTTCAAAAGGAAAGTGCAGGCAAGCATGGTGCTGCATGCCTGTAATTCCAGTACTTGAGAAGATAAGACAAAAGGATGGCAGGTCCAAGACAAGCCTAAGCATTTTAGTGAGACTCCCAGCAACCTAGCAAGACCCTGTCTCAAAACAAAAAGTAAAATAAGAGCATAAGGGCTAGGGGTGAAGTTCAGAGGTAGAATGCCCTTGGATTCAATCCCTAGTAACACACACACACCACCACCAACAACAACACTGCCACCATCACCAATAACAACAAAAGAAAAATGTGACCAATGGGGTGACTAGGAGCACTCTGCACCTTACTCCATCACAGACATAATATCCTCCCTCCTAGTGACTTTGAGAATTACTGAACCCTCATGTGTTATATAGTTCAGTGGAATTCTGTTATGTGAATGAAACACCAAGGAGCTGTAGCTGTGAGTTTATCTCCTCCTGTACTCCACTTTTCCCTTGGACTTCACTTACAAAATACAAGTTAAAAGATAATATTGTCAAGAATTTCAGGATGGTAACGGCAGAACATTTCAGTGCAAGGCTTCTGGCACAGGTCACTTGCCCAGGGGGGTTGGGCTGTAGACAAGAGAAACTAGAAATGATAGAGTTCTTGCACTTATAGAACACTTGCTGCTTACAAGGTACAATCTCACCTTTGCCTTTGCCTCTCCTGAGTATCACATTAGTTCCATATACAAGTGAGCAGGAGTGATCCCTGTGAGGAATGAGAGATGTTCTTTTAGCCCAAGATCCCTGGTTACCAGGGACTGAATGTGGACCAGAAGCCAAGCATCCCAATTTCTAGGTCAGCACTCAGTTCACATAACCTTTTCTCATTGAGAAGAGCTGTCAGACTACCAAAAAAAAGGCAAAAAAAAAAAAAAAAAAAAGACACTGCATTTGTCTGTTTTTTGTCTTGTTTTGTTTTGTGTTTTGTTGCATGAATTTTCTGGTGGTGTGTGTGTTACTAGGGATTGAATCCAAGACACAAAAAAAAGTCAAGAAATTTCTGGCACATCTGATATGTTCATGCAGGGGTTGAAGGAACAAGATGATCAGAGTTAGGAGGAGTGACTCAATTAAACCACCCTGTAGGACATAGCCTTTGAGAGACAATTTGTATACTGAGTAGAGGCTGAGGCTACATGGAAAAGATCCTCTCTGAGTAAAACAAAGGCAGATGGGTGGAGAGTCAATCTAGGAAGGTGATTGGCATGCCTGTGAGAAGAGTTAGCTGAAGATGGCATATGTGTTAGTGAGATTTCTATTGCTGTGACTAAACACCTGAGGTAATCAACTTAAAAAGAGAATATATTTATTTGGGCTCACAGTTCAGGAGGTTTCAGTATCATGGTTGTTTGACTCCATTGATTTGGGTCAGTGTCAAAGCTGAACATCTGGACAGGAAGCACATGGCACAGCAAAGCTATTCACTTCAAGGTGACCGGAAAGTAAAAAGATGTAGAAGAAGGAACTGAATATACACTTTAAAGACATCCTCCCAAAGACCTCCTTTTTCCAAGTAGACCACACATCCTAGATTTCCACCACCTTCCAATAGCACCCTCAAATGGGGACCAAACCCTCAACACATGAGACTTTGGGGGACACTTAAGATCTGAAGCATAGCATCATGTTCAAAATATATTCATTTAACCTTATACCCAATGTGCTAAAGTTGTTTCTCTTCACATTCTTTAGTTAGGTAATAACTAAACATCCCATAGATGCAATTAGCAATTAATACAAATATACATGGGATGTTTATGAACTCATGGATCTGTTTGGTTATTGTTAATAAAATGAAAACAAATATATACCAAAAATCAGAAAAGATTAAATAAGATGATATATAAATTAGGGAAAGTAATTAAGTCTTTGGGAGCATATATTAATTTTCTCACTAATGCCACCTGTTCAAACCATTTGTTATCAGTTACTACTTGGCCTGACTTTATTTCCTGCCACCCAGCTGGAATTGGATATCCCTTTTTAACTGAACTACCTTTTTGAATATTCAGTGTTTCTTAAACTTGGCTTCTACAGACACTGTGACCTAGTTTGCATCTGAAGCTATTTCAGGGGGCATTCATTTGAGGGGAATCTGATAAGCAGTAAAGGTTACCCACAAACTAATGAAAGAAATGGTCTGATTCAATATTCTGGGTGTTTCTTATCCTTTGAACATAGCTGCCTTTATCTCCTCCATCTTGAAAGAAAGTATATGGCTCACATCAGCAACACAAAACCCCTGTGAATATGTTTTCTCAAAGTGGAAAGAAAATCACAGACACTTTATTACCTGCTCTATATTTCTCTATCTTGCTTCTTGATATTTTCCTAAACAAAACTGGTTTCATCTCCTACCTCCATTTTCTGATAGTAGAAATCAAATAACAGTTATTGTCATAATATATTTTTTTAAAGCCCCCGGTAATAGAAAATAACCTAGTGAGATGATTTTTTTGCCCAGTGATCTGTGCATCAATGAGAAGTCTGAGTGGCTAGAGGGTGAGGGCAACTAGTGACAAGTCCAATGAGGGGTGAGCATTAGATGTGAACTCCTTTGGAATATCAGCTGTCCTTATTCATTTCATATTCCCAGAACTTACCACCAGTCCAGCAAAGAGTAGAAAGAAAACATGTTAGCTTTGCAATTTTAGTTCAAGAGCCAGCATTCTTTAAGTGTTTGATTCTGCAAGTGTAACATTGAAAGTGATTAGGTAAATTAACATAGAATTTAAGATGGAAAAAAAAAGAGGTCATGCACTGTAACTGCTATTAGTGTGAATTTAAGCATGACACAGTGTTTTAGGTAGCTCTGTTTTTAAGAAGGCAAATATCCAGTTTAAAGAAGAGCTTCAATATGCAGATTCTTCACCTGAGCCACTGGAGCAGGTAGCCGAAGGATCTATTTTTCACCAGCTCATAAGTAGATTGCCAGAAGCAGAACTGCCTCTCTGCCCTGCTGCCAGGCCCCATTTTTTGGATACTTAGTGAGCAGCTCATGTCTCTCAATCTACACAGCTATAAATAACATGGCCTCCCTCAGGCATCCTACAAACAATAAAAGGAAGTTTCCAAGAAGAATACTAAAAGTCAATGAACTATATTGATACAGTATAAAAACAAAGTTGTTGACTGGTAATTTGGTGGTATAGGGTAGAGGCTCATTGAAAATTCATTGCTAGAGATTTTTATGTTACTCCAAGAAGTCATCTTTATCTTTCCCTGAATATCAAACTTTAAACGAATGAAAGCAATTTGATAAAAATCCTATGAAAAGAGATATAATCTTCCATTTCTAAAGGGAAAAGAGTAAATAAAAAAGTTGTTAATAATCACTCAATGCCATTTTTTACTAACTCTAACAACTTCATAAATAATACTACTGAATAATATTGTTAATATTAATTATTATAAATAATGTAATACACTCTACTAACCTCAGCCCCAGAGTAGTAATTTACCATGTCTTGAGAAATGTTTTACAAAATGTGTTTATAGAGCACCTGAAAAAAATGTAGATTCTGGTTGGTAAAGAAAAATAGAATGGAGGCCACCATTTATTTGTAAATCATTGATAGCCTATTACAATGCAACCAAAAATTTAACTCATCCTGACTTTTCTGAAACACTATCTCTAATTCTAAATACAAAAGCTATGTCCTCATCAGCTTGATTCAGTGAAATTAAATGAATCAAGGACAGACAAATCAACTTAAATGGCTGTATTCACCCTAAAATACTTTAATATATAATAGCCAATGATGAAAAAGGTCAGAATACTTCCTCCCTATGCTTTGTGAATTGTTGTAACTGCTAAGATAACCTTCTTACCACTTGGTTTGAAATCTCCCTGATCTTGATCTGTACTTTTCATATGACCGTGAACTTAAATTTTTCCTAAGATGCTCTGATTTTATTTTTGATGCCACATTCCACCCAGGTCTATTAAATCAGAATTTCTAGAAGCAAGGAGTTCTACAAATCTGGCAAGGTTTCCAAGTGGTTCTTTTGTATACTAAGGTTTGAGAATCACTGGTGTAGAGTTAACTAGTTAGTTTTCAGATAACATGGTGAAAGAGTGAATTACATCTCCACCTACACAAATACACAAACACAAACTCATTCAAGGAAAATCATCTACATAGGCACTTGTCCTCATTGGGTTCCTTTATACTATAAAACAACATCAATTCTCCCTGCTGCCAGTTGCTTTTCAGTGCATTTAAGCCACTATTTAGTAAGAAACTTCTCAATTCTGTACTTCTGAAACTTGCCAAGGAATACAATATTGAATTTCCTGTTATAGTATTTACATTAGGTTTTTTTTTAAAAATTTTTGTTATGTCACTGTAACCAAAATACTTGACAAGAAAAACTCAGAAGAGGAAAGCTTATTTGGATCACAGTTTCACAGGTTCAGTCCATGGCTGGCTGGCTCAAGGCAAAAACATCATGATAACAGGACATGGCAGAAGACATTTTCACAGCTTAAGGTAGCAAGGAAGCAGAGGAGACAGAGAGGGGAAGGCACAAGGTACTATAGTCGGAAGGCCATGCCCCCTGTGACCCACCTCCTCTAGCTATGACCCACCTCCCTGCAGTTACCATCCAGTGAGTTTATTCAAATTATTAATGCACCAATGGATTTACCCATTTCCACTAATGAGGCTAGAGTTCTAATTAAGTTATTTTGTCTCTCAACATTGCTGCATTGCCAATACATTAGCTTTTCTGGGGACAATCCATATCTAAACCATAACAGAACTCATCTAAAAGATCAATTATGGAAATTTGTGGAGTACTAACTACAGGATGCTCAGTTTATCTCTTCCCATATATATTCCCAAATTATCCTGGAATCAGACCAGTACAAGGCAATAGTTATACTTAGCCTATGCTGTCTCAGCCCTTGATAGGACAACTGAACTACTTTTACAAAACTACACTGTGATTGTTATACAGTGTGTTACTGCAAGCTTTCTCTGGAATGATTATTACAAGCATATGGTTGAGAACTTTGCTCAGTGTATCACAGTATATCTCCTTTATGAAGACCCATGGTTTACTTACTCAAAAACAAAAACAAAAGAAACCTCTTCCTTAACCATAAATGATCTGTTATCTCTCTTTGCTTTGGCTATTTGGACACTAGCAGCCAAATTTATGGCATACTTCTGTAAGTATGAAGTATCCAATGCCACAAATTTCACAATAAACTTCAATTCTAGCTGACATTATTCTCCTTTCCTTAATTTTCTTTTTGGCTGGCATTATTTATCTACTTCAATTCTGATCTTGCTTTTAATATTTTATGTCTGAGACTTCTTGAATCATTTTTGGGACAAAGGACATAAATAAACATTTAATATATTTATCACCCAGATTTGCAAAAATCAAAACTATCTAAAATCTCGCTGAATATATTTCTTATTGTACAAATTTTATCTTTTGACATTCTATATAAATTTTCCATCATATAACTTTAACATTTAACATTACATATTAAAATTATCAAAAAAAGTAAACTCATAAAAATAGCTAAAGGAAACATCCATTTCTCAGTAAGGAGTATTTAGAAGAACACAATTAGAAAAAAATTACTGAGAGAGGCTGAATAAAAACTTTCCATATCTTTTTTTGTCAACACTAGTAGACATGCACTGCTTTCCCAGAACCTTGTTTCTGTCTTAAACCATGTGAATGAAGAAGTTACAATAAAGCCCAAGAGTGATTTAAGGTCTTAGGTTCAGCTTGTCTCATATTTCTTCTGATAAAAGTGTTTTTAAAAGTATAATCTTTAGTGCCAAGAAATCAATTAACTTAAAAAATTGCTAACCCTTCCAATTACCAGTAATATGAATGGAACATTTTTCCATCGGGCATGAATAAATTAAATCAGCAAAACAGTCTGCTAAATCCAACCCTGAGAGAGAGTCCTCTGTGGTCAAGCTCTTTAAAATGAGAGATGGAAACTGCAATGAAGGAAAAGATTTCTGAGTAATATGCAAAGTCTTCCAAGTGGCAGTCAGCCCAGAAGACATTTTTGTCCAAAGGCACAAAAATCTGTGGAGACCCTGCTGAACTCAGAATCTCAGGACAGAATGAGACTCACTCCCAGGAAAGACTTTGTGTGTGTGTGTGGGGGGGGGGTACTGGGATAGAACCCAGGGGTGTTCTACTACTGAGTTATACCCCCAGCTCTTTTTCTTTTTAGGCAGGGTCTCACTAAGTTACGGTGCACTGGCCTCAAACCTGTGATCCTCCTGTCTCAGCCTCACAAGTGCTGGGATTACAGGAGTACAAAACTGCACCTGGCAAGAAAACCCTTTAGATAAGAGGAGCATTATACAAATTTGTGATAACACCTAGAAATGGAAAAGACAATGAAGATATGAATATTGTTGTTGAATTCTAGTACTGGTGTAAGCTTGTAACTTAGAATTTAAACGCAGAGGTGTTGCAAATATAGAGATTGAGAAATTCACACCATATCTATATTAATTCAGATGCTGGATAAGACTCGACTAGGTATAACCAGGAGAGGTAATTACTTTTAAATCTCCTTTTGTGATTCTGAATAGTATAGTCTGTAGGCTATATTTAGTTTGTCACCTATTTCTGATAAAAAAAAAAATTTTACTGGGAAACAGCCACATGCCCAAAGCTGTTTTCATATCACAAGAGCACAGTTAAGCAAAGGTGACAAGGTTTACAAAGCCTATGATACTTCCTGTCTGGCTCTCTTCCCCATCCACAGTGGTAATATGTAGGTAATTATGATAATAATCACATGGCTTACTACTTTTTCCATAGGTACTCAACTTCATATAAGCCATAGTCCAGACAATTATCAATCACAACTTGCTTTGACTTGAGGAACTGGCTTGATGCATGAACCTTCCCCCAACTCTCTTTCAAGATACATCTACACACTGTCCCAAATCCAGACTCAACTCAGAGTGCTGCCTGTTTGATGCTTTGTTCTATTTTTCCATTTCCAAACTATAGAAATATCTCTCTTCCTTTTGAAAACCGATATATCTTTTTACTTCTAGTATATACTTCTATACTTTTATTTCAAGTTTCCTCTAATGTTAGGAAGGACGGAAGGAAGGAAGGAAGGAAGGAAGGAAGGAAGGAAGGAAGGAAGGAAGGAAGGGAGGCAGGGAGGGAGGGGAAGAAAAAGAAGGAAGGAGAAAGATACTCAAACCACTCACTTTTTGAGATAATAGAAGAATGAACACTGAAATTAGAGATATAATTAGACTGAGGAAAGCACAGGGTCTGGAGTAGAACACACAGAGTACAGTAGTTAATTATAGCTAAGTTCTTTTATGATCAGTTAATGATATGTCTATTTTATTTATAAGTGGCACTGTAGATAAAGGTTAATGAACTATTCATTTTATAAAGGATATTTGATTGTTCTAAACTCATCACTACTCTTAGGAATGTCTACATATTTTTTTATTAGTGATGATAGCTTCCATGGTTCTCATGATATTTGATTCTATCATGGTCCCCTAATTAATTGTAATTGAATATATCATGCAACAGCATACACTTATTTAATCTCTCTAGGCTTCAGTTTTCTTCTGAACTAAATGAAGATGTTTATACCACGAGCTTTAATTCAGTAATTATATTCATTCTTAAGAGCATATCCCTGCAGAAATAATCTAAACAAAATAGCCTCATGTGTTTAGAAAGAATAATATAGAAATACCCCAAGAATTTAAGAATTAAGAATTAATTTTTCCTGTGAAAGTATCACATTTCAATATTTAGTAACCAATCTGATAAGTTCATGGATTTGACTAATAAATTGGCAGACTTACAGAAGTGAAAACTAAAACTAAGTTAAATGAAAAGATGTCCAACACTATTAGTTTTTAGAGACATCAAAATTAAACCACCATATGATACCTAACAGAAAGACTGAAATGAGAAAACAGAACATCAAGTGTTGAGGGGGCTGTAGAATTCTCTTTTTTGCTAGATAAAGTATAAATTGTATCACTTCTAGGAGAAACCATTTGACATTGTCTTCTAAACATTCCAATAAACATATGCATCCTCAACGATCCAGAAGTTCTACACTTTGGTTTCCACCTGACAGAGATGTTTACATATATTTACCAAAAACGTACTAAAATATTCACAGATGTAATATTCATATTAGCTCTAAATTGGATTCTATCTAAATAAACAACAACAGCAGAATAGATAAATAAATCATGACAGAGTTGCACAGTAAAAATTAAACAACAATGAAAATGAACAATTCATAAGTGATTATAATAACATAGGAAAGAAAACCCCATAAGTAAAATAGAGAAAGAAAGAAAACAGACCAAAAAGAGGACTTATTATAGAATTTCATTTTATATCAAGTACAAAAATCAGCTTCTGGGGTTAGAAGTCAGGAGAGCAAATGGAAGGTCAGTGACTGGAAGGGACACCAAATATCCTTTCCAGAATGCTATGGATGTTTCTTTATCCAGGAACTGATTACAGGGATGTGTTTACTTTGAGAAAATCTATGTTGTATATTTATGTGGTATTTTATAAAACACATTATACAACAATGAAAATGTATATATGTATAAATGTATCTATACAAATATGAAAGGTATATGATAAAGCCTAAGTAGTTTAGTGGTTTTTAAACTACACTCTTAAATCCCTACGGATTAATGGAGCATACTTTAAGGTTCACTCTTGCTTGCGATTAATTGTTGATTCGATTCACTTTGATTCTGTAAAGTGAACATTGTTTTTCTATACTCTTAGCTACAGAATAAGGCAAATTTTACTTCCAGGAGAGCAATCAATTATATAAGTGTAAAAATATTTTTAGCTTCCTTAATCAATAGAATTAGCCTGGAAAGAGATTATAAGATTAAATACACTGAGAACTTTAACAT
Organism: Graphiurus murinus; assembly: GCA_004027655.1. Taxonomy (NCBI): domain Eukaryota; kingdom Metazoa; phylum Chordata; class Mammalia; order Rodentia; family Gliridae; genus Graphiurus; species Graphiurus murinus. The sequence goes on from PVLC010003748.1 coordinate 64,171, forward strand.
TTGAATGGAACTTTCATGTCAGATTCATCTCTTCATGTCTTTCTATCCCTTGATTATGAACCCAGTAATAGCTTTCTTCCATAGGTTTCAACCTGCCCTATACCTGGGTACAGGTAGAAAAATAGAAGGAGCCTCATGATACACCAATTATCCCAAGCCATCAATCTCTTGATTAGAGCACACTGATTACTGGGTCCCAGTCTCACTCACAATTACCCTACTTGGTTTCCTAGCCTTCCAGCTTAAAAATTAACACTCTTCAGTAGCAATTCAAAATGCTCATTTAAAAATTTCTGCCAATTACCTGCACTTGGCCAACAGTTAGAATCTTGCACTCTGATTGAAATTGCTAAAAGCAGTGTTGCATAAATCATTTCTTCTCAATGATGTATCTGTTGGTTTCACACATCCATAATAGTCCCCAAATAAATTATCCCTACTAAACCCCTGAATTTGTCCTACGAACTCTCAAATTGCTACCAGTTTTGTCCGATATTCTCAAGCATTTTAGCACTGTGCCCATTTTTCCTATAAGCCAACCTAAAAATGAACAAACCATCAAAGAAAGTATTGCCCCAAGAACTGCCAGCCAGTTACCTTAGGACTATGGTATGCTATATCAGCCCACATGAGCACACTCGATAATGTGTCCTAAGCCTGGGGAGTCCCTAAGACCTATATTCCAAAGCTAAAGAAGAGTATATGAAAACACCATCAATAAACCAGAGAACCTCCCCTTAAAACCATTTATTTACAGGCAGTCTTGGCCTTTATCAGCTGAAAAGACTGTTGGCTAAATATACTTTCTCCTCAAACCTTTTCAATTTCAACCCCAGAATCACCTGACTGAAGATGACCTCAGGTTCTTCAACTCTGGGTTTAGGCTATCATTTATATTTAGGTTCTATTTGGTTCCTCCAAAATATAGATACTAGTCATTCATCATCAAACCCAATATTTGCTCGAAGTTGGATGTCTGACAAACTTTCAGTCTTGGTTTTATAGAGCCCTGGTTTATATAAAAGGGATCTGTTTTGAAAAGACTTGTTCATGGTAAGAAGTCATGCTCCCTTGTCCCATTCCTGTGATCACTGAAGACATAAGTAATTATGACATTCTTGTAGGACTTGAGTGTGTCTTAACCATGTATCACTATAGAATAATCCAAAAAGTCACTACTAGTTGACTGAAGCTTTCAGAAAAGATGAAATGTGTTGAAACTTAAACACACATACAAGTTTATTTCATCATAGAGTATTTTACCTCAAAAGCATAGTCAAAAGTGCAGCTTAATCAGAAGTTAATCGAAAATTTAAATGCATACATGCATACTCCTTTGTTCTAGCTAAACTTTCATGTTTCTAATTCCTCATCTGGCCCTAGCTCTTATCACATATATATCTCTTAAGTTTTGTCTTACTAATTTATAATTTATTTTTTGTCTCTTTGTCATCTTGTTGGTGTGGCTCTGCTAGATATTACTTATTTAGGAGTTAGGAAATAAAGGCTGCATACCCATCTTTCTTACATAGACATCTTACTACACCTGCATCTGACAATATATTATATGATCCATTGTACCTGATATTATCTTTTATCAATTTACTCCCTAAAATTTTCTTTTACTTTCTGGCTCACTTCCATGTCTCTCTGCCTATTGATTCTTGCTCACGCAGATGTTTAAAAATTAAAACCTTTATGCTTTATAGACAAATATACTTCATGAAAGAAACAGGATATTCACATAAATCCCTGCATTTTTCAAATTAATAAACAATTATTCATATATTCTTCTGTTTACTATTCCTTCACAAGGCCACTTAATGATATTTATTCTAAAATTATTTTTCACTTTCATACATATGTACTTAATTATAAATAAAATTATACTAGCTATAAATATTTTACTTGTACTAATTTCCTTCTCAAAAAATAAATAAACTTCTTTAACATCACTGGTTTAGGTATTCAGCAAGTAGTTTCTGAACTAAGTAACTGATTGAGGGTAATTTTGAATCCCATCCAAGAAAAAAATTATAACTCTCTTTTATTAAAAAAAAATAGTGATGGATGTTAGAGAGGGACTGTGCCCTAAAAAAGCAAAACATAAAACAAAACTAGATACCAACAGGAAACTCATTCTTTTAATACCAGTCTCTACTTGCAATAAAAAAAATAAAAATCCTCACTACTCTTTTGGGATTTATACTCTGCCTCTAGATCTCAGTAGGGAGCAATGCATGAGAGATAGCAGGGATGGAGCTTCGCTTATTTTCCCAGAGGAAAATGAAAGTCTGTGAAAGTTGGCAGTGACCACAAGCACAGTTCAAATACGGCAATGTTCAGGAACTACCTAAGAGGGTAGAATGGGTTTTGGAAGAATCTTTGGTTTCTGCTGTCTACAAACCAATGCTTTGAAGTGCAAATTAAATCTTAACTTCCAATACAGAGCCTGTCACTCAAAAGACACTGCTGGTAGCATTTGGTGGCTGAACTAATCTCATGCCAAGAAAGAAGAATAAATTTCAAAGTAATTTGTGAAGTAAAATGTGAAATGTAACTTTGAGGGACCCGGAATGATGTCCTTTATTAATTTGCCATATGGACTGAGAATATGCAGTAAAATTCTGCAATGCCTTTCTCTACAGTGAGCTCTGCGTTTGCAGGCCCAGAATAATTTCCAGTGCAAAGTCAGCGATAAAGCTAATGTGCATATATTTTGTAGTCTGGAGCATCATAGGAAGACTTTCCAATTATTTTTTAGTTTCGATTAGATTGGTAAATTTCCATGTAGCTCATCTAAGTCTAATCATATAATTACATTCCATTTAAGTGAAAACGAGTAGCTAAAAATATTTGCATAAAAAATAAGCTTCAGATGATGAGAGTTTTCTTAGATTCTCTTTCTTAATATTCCAAATACAACTTTCAATGTCATTATTGTTTGGATCATAGATTTTGGAGCAAAGCTTGGAGTTGAATAAACAAGATACAAAGAAAAATAGAGTGTAACTTACACAGTAAGAGCTTAGCAGTTAGAAAACTAAATTTTAGTGTATAATTTGCTGCCTTATGCATTGCTAAGGTTTAGTGTCTGTGACATGTAAATAAATGGTACCTACCTCTGTTGAATATGGTTTATGGGCACTTGATCTCCATTGCAAGATCCTTCTGGTTGGCCTTCCTCCTCTAAGGACAATAAGATGTAAAACATTATTTGCCATACTCTCTTAGAGCTGCACTTTCACAATCAAGGTGTGTTCTACAAACTTCTACAAGTTTTAAAGTAAAAAAAACCTGGACAAAGAAAACCTTGCTGCAAAAAAAAAAAAAAAAAAAAAAAAAAAAAGATATGTAGATGGGAACTTTGCTTTTCTCTGCAGTCATATTCCAGTACATATGCCCAGTTTATAAATGTCAAGAGGCTATTGGGACAGGACTGCGTCATATTATAATTTTCAGGGCCCAGAATTCCACCCTCCTCTTAATGGGGCCATTGGTGTATTTGGCGGCTTGCTGATATTGGTGCCTTGGCCTGTCCATTGCAGTTGTGGCCTTACTACTTTGTCGGCCTTTAACTTGTATGTTGCATGGCAGTGTCTAATTCTGAAAGAAGAGCTACATAAAATGGGGCAGTTATGTCATATTTGTGGAAGTATTCTTGTAAACCTAAAATAAAGCCCATGTCTCAAGCCCATTTAATGGTTTTGTAAACTTCTAAATCCTGAGGTTGAATCTCTTTTTATTATTATTATTATTATTATTATTATTATTATTATTATTATTGAGGTAAAATTTACATACAATGAAACACATATCTTAAGTGTAAAATTTGATGAGTTTTGGTAAACTCATCAATGTAGCCACTATAGCCCCATCAACATTTAAAATGTTTCTGTTACCACAGAAAGTTCCTTCATGGCCCTGTCCAGTCAATCTCCACAATCCATAAGCAACCTCCTCTGCTTTCGATCCATACCGTGAGCTTTTCCTCTCTTGGATATTATAGAAATGGAATTGTATTGCATGCACTATTTTGCTCCTGGATAATGGTTTTGAGATACATCCATGGTGCTATGGATAAAGATAGCTTATTTTCTTGTATTGGTTGTATATCATGTCATTGTGCCAATATATCATGCCAATACATCAAAATTGGTTTATCCATCTCTGTGCTGATTAATTTTTTACTTTTTCCTATTTTGTGCAATTATTTTATTTTTTATAGTATTGGGGATTGATACCAGGGATATTCTACCTCCAAGCTACACTCCTAGTCCTATTTTTTTTTTTTTTTGTTTTGAAACAGGGTCTTTGCTAAGTTGCTGAGGCTGACCCAAAACCAGTGAATCTCCTAACTCAGCCTCCCAATTACTAGGATTATAGGCATGGAAGACCACACTTGGCTTTATTATTCATAAAATAGCTATGAACATTCTCAATAAAATATTTATGCAGAATATTGTGTTTTCCCTCTAGACAAATACCTAGGAGTGGAATTTCTATGTCAAAGGTGATGTTTCTATTCAACTTTGGGACTGCTAGTTTTCTAAACTGATTTCTTACTGCACAATCCTACTAATGATGTGTGACAGTTTCAACTGTTCCATATTCTCATCAACCTTTTACATTTTTGCTATTCTAATTGGCAAGAAGTGGTATGCCCTTCTGGTTTTAATTTTCATTTACTTGACTAATAATATTAAGCACCTTTCATGCTCTTTCTTGGTCATTCTTGTGTCTTCTTTTACAAACTGCCAAATCTTTTGCCCTTTTGTTTTCATTTGGTTGCCTTACTTTTCTATTTCATTGGAGTATAATTAACATTAAAAAATACACCAATTTTACATATTTAGTTTGATGACTTTTAACCCAAATATCTGCCTAGGTTAACCACCAAATAACTTATTTCCTTCACAGAAAATGTCCTCCCTCCCACTAAATCCACACTCCCTCAAAAGCAGACATGTTCTGGTTTCTAACACAATAGATTTCAATATTTGCTGGTTCTCAAACTTTATAAACATATCATCTATACTATTCTATTTTGTGTCTGGCTTCTTTCACATGATTAATCCATGTTGAAATCCATCCATGCTGTGGCCAGTAGCAGGTTTCTTAAAAATGTATTCTTTTGCTTAACCATATTGCATAGTTTTAGCCATTCTCCTATAAATGGACCTTGGTTTGCTTCAAGTCTTAAGCTACTATAAACAAAGACCTTATATGTTTCTTTATACAAATATTTTATAGACATGCTTTCATTTCCCTTATGTCAATATCTGGGAGTAAAATAGAATGTTCATTGGGTAGAATAATTTAAATATATAATTATATTCTACATTTAGATTGTATTATAAGAAATGGCTATGCAGTTTTTAACACCAGTTGAAAAATATGCATTTTTACTACTAATGTTGGAAAGATCCACCATTACAAAGAGGTAGAAACATTTAGTGTTGTCAGTCTTCAGTTTAACTCATTCTTGTGCTGCAAACTACTATATCGGTGTGGTTTTAACTGCATTTTCATTTGCTTATTGACTTCTCATATGTATTTTTGTGAAATGGCTGTTCAAGTTGTCGATTTTTTAAAATGAGTTCTAACCTTTTTATTGTTGATTTTGTAGCTCTTTACATATTCTGTCTTAAAGTCATACTCAGATATATGTGCCAAAAATTTATTTTTCTACACTTTTCTATTGATCTTACAATGTTGTTTTACACAGAAATTATAATGTTTACAAAAGTCCATATTATTAGTATTTTTCTTTTACAATAAGTTTATATTCTCATTGTATCACTGAGTAAACACTTCTTATTCTAAAGTCTTGAAGGTATTTTCTATATAATTTTTAAGTACCTTATGGATTTTTAAAAATTTTATTTTGTGCTCATAACTACTCTATCTCAAACTGATTTTGCACAGAATGAGATTAGTGTCAAGATTTATTTTTTCACACATTGATTTAGTTGTTACAGTACCATTTTTTCTTTTTAAAGTATTTCTTATCCAGGTATGGTGGTATACATCTATAATTCCAGTACTCAGAAATATTTCTCAATGAATTATCTTAGTGGTTTGTTCCAAATCAATTGCTCATTTTTGTGAGGTTCAATTTCTAGACTATTATTCTGTTTGTCTAATCTAGTAATTTCTCCATTGTACCAACACCACACTGTTTTAATTACTGTTGCTGGATAGTAAATGTTGAAATCAGGTACTAAAGATCCTCCAGGTTTATTCTTTTTCTTCATTGTTGAGGCCAGTTTGTCTTATTTGTATTTTCATATAAATTATAGAAATGCTGTCTATTCAAAAGAGCATACTTGAACTTGGTGTGGATTACATTAAATCTCTAGATTAATTTCAAGAGTTTTTTTCTTCTTATAAATTCATTGTACATTTCCATCTGGCATTATTTCTCTTTTTCTTAAATAACATTGTTTAGCAATTCCTGTTGTACAAGTATGCTACAAATTCTCTAAAATTTTTATAATATGAAATGTCTTTCTTCACCTTCATTTTAAAGCATACTTTTCTGGAAACAGAATTATAGTCAGTAGACTTTTTTTTTTTCTTTCAGCAAATGCAATATTTTAGTCCGCAGTTGTTTGTGCTGAGTCAGCAGTGTTTAGTTTTATGTTACCTAGTATGCAATGTATCTTTTTCCATCTGGGTTCAAATCTGGTCTTTATCATTGACTATAATATGTCAGTGTGTGGTTTCTTTATATTCAGCTTTTTTTCATTTCATTTCTTGGAAATATAGGTTGAGACCTTTAGTCAATTTTGGAACATTCTCATCTAGCAGCTCTTCACATATTTACTTTTATTGTCCAGTGTTTGTCTCCTCTCCTCATCACCTGCTGATCATTCACACAAGTTGTTACCAACTTGGGGCAACTCTGTCCTCCAAGAGATATTCAACAATGTCAAGACACATTTTTAGTTGTCAAAACAAGATGGGATATTGCAGGTGGCATCTACTGAGTGGAGATCAGGGATGCTACCAAACATCCCAGAGTACACTGATATTTTCTCACAAAAAATTACACTCTGACCCAAAAGGTCAACAACACCAAGGTGTAGAAGCCTTATGGTTGTTCTAGACCATATGATATTTTATATAGGTCTCATCAGATATTTTGCTTTATTAATTCCTATTTCACTCTCTAACCTGAATCTCAATTTTGATCTTTTACTTCTTCTTTCTTTCCTCTTTTTTTTATTTATGTGGTACTGGGCACTGACCTAGAGGCATTCTACCTGTGAGTTTTACTACTAGCCCTCTTAATTTTTTGTTTTGAAATAGGGTCTTACTAAGTTGCGGAGGGTCTCACTAAGTAAGACCTGGCCTCAAACCTATTATCCTCCTATCTTAGTTTCCCAAGCATTGGGATTATAAGCATGAGACACTGTACCTAACTCCATTAAAAATTCCTTATTTTGATATATTTTTATTTCTACTATTTTTATAGCATTCATGTCAATGCTAAAATTCACTATCTCTTTTCTCATCTTCTTTTCCATTAGAAACTTTAACATTTTTATCATTGTTATTTTGAAGTACTTTTCTCAGGGTTCCAATCTCTGGACCATCTGTAGATGGATGTTTTTAAATCTATTGATTATTTTATTTTCTTTCTTTTTCATATGTCTTTTAATTTTTTGATTGCATGACAGATATTTAGTACAACGACATAAAGTGGAAATAATATTTGTTCTAAGAAATTAGCATGCCTCTTCTTTTAAGCTCCTAGACTATAGACTGAGTCAACCTGATCTATAGTTGAGTTTTGATTGTGACAAATTTAGTTTGATGGAATTCACTACTAATTTTGAGTACTCTGAGAGTAAAATGAGTTGATTTCCTTCATTATAGCTTGTGATATGAAGTCTGTTAGGAATACGGATTCACCTGTGTATACTTCTCAAATAAATTGTTAGCTTTCAGAAAATAACTTTCAGGATCCTCTTGCTTTACATCTTGGCTGCTGAGTTTTCTAGATTGCTAAAAATATTATTTGTTCTCCACTACTACCTCCTGCATTCTAGATTTGGGAGTTAGCTCTCAGATTTGCTGCCCAGTGTGACAGTGAGTAGAGGTAGTAATAGTGGGCACATATGTCTTATTATCAATCTTCAGGAGAAAGTAATCATTATTTTATCAACAAGTATGATGTTAATTGCAAGTATGTTGCAGATACCCATCTATCAGAGTGAGGATATTTTCTTCTACATAATAAAAAAGTGTTGACTTTTGCTAAATACATTTTCTGAATTTTTTGTTTTTATACATTTATTGGTGCATTATAGTCTCAAATCATAATAGAGTTCACAGTGATAGTGACACACATGCACACAGTTCTAGATTACTTTTGCTTTATTCACTTTATTCTATTAATAGACAATTAGATTAATTTTTGGATCAAATGTTTTTAATTTACATTGAGCAAAAGTCACATGTTTTGGTATAAAGCTCTGTAAGTTTTTATACACATGTAGATTTCCATAATCACAACCAGAGATAGGAAACAGAAAAATTTCTACAGGCAAAAGAATTGTCACAGATATTCCACCTGTGTTAAGAACCTCCTTCAAGCCCACTGATCTAGCAACCACCAATCTGTTCTGTTTTCCTGTATTATCATTTTTCCAAAGTGTCCAATAAATAAAATTTTCTCACATGTAAGATTTTAATACTGGGTTCCTTAGTTTAGCCTGATGCATCTGTGATTCGTCCTTGTTGTATATATCAACACTTTGTTCTGTTTCATGACTTAGTAGTATTCCATTAAACTTATTGGGTAATGACAAACCAATCTTGAATTCTTGACACAAAAACCCCATTGGTTATCGCATAATTTTGCTGTCTTTGGTTATTTATCTGACATATTTGGCTAACAAATCATATCTGTATTTTTTTCTGTAAGTTTTTTCTTATAATGACATTGCTCAGTTTGGACATTGCTAGTATCCTAGAGACATAAAACAAGTGAAGTTGTCCTCCCTCCTTTATTTTCTGAATAATTTGTGCAATACTGTCACTCTTTCTTCAACTGCATTCATTAAATGTTAGAATATTTGCATTGTATTTAATAATTATTTGTTAGAGTGTACTAATGAATCCAGAATTGCTTCTAAGAAAACTTTAAAATTGAAAATTATTGTAATTGATGTATGGGCTATTTGGAATTTTTTTACATAAAACTAGTTTTAGTATGAATGATATTCAAATATTTGCTCATTTTATAGAAGGTGTCAAATGTATAGTTGCTCATAATTTTATTTCTAATATTAGTAATTTGTGTTTTTTTATTCTTTGGCAAGTCTTCCCAAAGATTATTGATTATATTAATCTTAAAAGATAACCAATTTTGACTTTAATTTTTCCTATTTGTTCATTGTTAATTTTCCATCATTTGCCTTATTTTTCTCTTTTTGAATGTCTTTTAAAAGTATTCAAATTTCTCATGATGTATCTTGTAACTGTGTCTCATAAATGTTGATATATTTCATTTTTAATTACCAATGACTTTTCAATATTCTCTTCTCTTTTTTTATATTGATATTTGCCCATGGCTTGCTTAGAATTGTATTATTTTTTCAAAATATTAGGAGATTTGTGTGTATCTTATTTTTATAAATTTTCAATTTAACATATTGTGGCAAGCCAACATACCTTCTATGATTTCAGTCTTTTTAAAATTAATTGGATTTATTTGATGGCCAATGGCCAATGAATGGTATTGGCCCATTTAGGGAGTGTTCTTAGATCAGTTGTTAGGTGAAATTTTCTTTAAATACCAAGTTGAGTTGGATGATTCTATTGTTCATACCTTTTATGTGCTTACTGACTTCTTTTTTCTACTTGATCTATTAACTGAAATAAGAGATGTGTTAAAATTTTCAAACATTATTATGATCTTTCTATTTATCCTTTTGGTTCTGCCAGGTTAGTTTCGTGGTTTTTGGAGACCTGTTATTAAGTACATGTGCATTATGCCTTCTTGCTAAAACTGCTCTTTTATAATTAGGAAACATTTCTTTATCTTTAATGGTACTCTGTTTTTAAGTCTACTCTGACATAACAGAGATGCATCAACTTTATTATGTTTACTGCATAGTATATAATTTGTTATCATAGTGTTATCAATCTATCTTCTTTACATTTAATACACTTCTTCTACTGTGGACAGCACATGACTTGACCATGATTTTATTATCCATGTTGACAATCTTTGACTTCTATATACAATATTATTTCACATTGAAAATAAGCACAGATACCATTGTGTTTGTCTCTAACATTTTGTTGCCTGTTCTCTATTTATGCCATGCTGTTAAGTCATTTCTTCCTTTCTTTTCTCTTCAGAGTTTCTCAAATTATATTTAGTATTCAATTTACTTCTACGTGTGTGTGTGTGTGTGTGTGTGTGTGTGTAGGGGTGTGGTACTGGGGTTTGAACTACCCCTGAGCTACACTCCCAGCCATTTTTAATTTCTATTTGGAAACAGGGCCTTGCTACGTTGCTAAGAGTCTCGATAGATTGTGGAGGCTGCCCTTGAACTTGCAAACCTCCTGTCTCAGCCTCTCCCAAGTACTGGGATTATAAGGGTGTGCTACCACACCTGACCTCTACTTGATATTTGGATGTGTTGACATCAATATGCACTAAAAAAAGGTGAAAATACAAATACAGAATGGGAAACTGTAAGAACTCTGTATTATAAGATTTAAATGAGAGGCATCAATACATATGAATTAATGATTGTTTAAGAATATATACTTCCACACTCTTCCATTGAAGGACTTAAGAGAAACATCACCCAAAACAATGAGTATATATAATTTAATGCCTAGATTCTGATTCTTAAATGTCATTTCTTACTAAAAGGTGACAAGTTTGGCACTAGGGAGATGAAAGGTGGGTCTGAAACAATTTGCTGCTTCAGATAGAAAAGATGTGCTCAGATACTAAAAGGGACATATTGGACACACTGGAAGGCACAGGAGATAACCTGAAAAGGCTTCTTCTCATGACAGGAAAAATTAAACATCAAAACATAATGATGAGGATTGTTTTTAACACATTGTCTAAAAAAAGAACAAATCCGTACATCCACAGAGATACTTTTATAAAAGGTGAGAGACTGAGAGGGAACTTCCTCATTGAATTAAAGAAATGAAAAAATTTCAACATTTTTCAGTTAAGATCATAAAAAATATATTTCATTAATAAATACCAAATTCAGACCATAAGGAAAAGGTACATTTATATTTGGTGATTTCTAATTCCTATCATTAATTGATAGCACATGTAGGGAAAAAAAAAGCCATTAAATATAGAAAAGATCCAACAACACCATCAACAAAATTGACTAATTGCAAATTATAGAAAATACAATTGAGTATTCTACATTGATTTCAAACTCACATAGAATATTCACAGGAACCATATGCTCAGCCAGAAAGTATGTCTCTATAATTATTAAATAATGCTATTCATTAGCAATGATATCCAGAAAAATTTTCCAAATTTGTATATAAAACAAACATTTCTAAATAACACATTAACCAAAGAATGATTAAAAGGAGAAATTAGAAAATGAATGCAATAATAATGAAAATGCAACTTATCTAAATTTATGTAGTATACAAAAAGTGAAGAAAGGTGTAAATATAAGGAACTAAGTTTCCACCATCAATAAAGCTAGGGGAAAAAGTGTATGAATTAAGTCCAAAGAATATAGAGGGAAAAACTGTAACAGAAGCAGAAATGAATTAAAAAGAACTATGCAATATTTTAGATATCAGGCAAAAACAGAGAAACAGAAATATCAAAAGTGGGTTCTTTGAAAAAAAAATGTCTTAACTCTTAGCAAGACTGGTCAATTAAAAAGAGCAAACACAAATTACTAACATCAGGAATAGAATGTGGGATATCTATAGAGATCCCATAGATATTGAAAAGAAAATAAGGGAATATCATGAGCTTTAGTTAAAATGGATAGAATCCTTGGGAAAAAACACCTAGATAAAACTGACACAAGAAGAGTAAACAAGAAAGAAACAAAAAAGAAATCTTCATATATTGACTAAAGGAATTCATTTTTTTTTTTTTTAGTTAAAAAACTTTCCCAAGGAGCAACTTCAAGACCACATAGTTTCGCTGATGAAGTCAATCAAATGAGTAGTATTTTAGATATACTTTTGGAGGAAAAAATAAGAAAGGAAAAAAACATTTCCCATCTAATTTTACAATTTTATATAAGTCCAGTAGAATATTCATGACAAAATCTGTCAGATATAGCAAAAAAAATAATAAAAATAGAAGATATAATTCTCAACAAACTAATTCAATTAATTTGAATTCAGAGATTTGATTTTCATGATCAAATTTTTATCCAAAAAATGCAAAATTGGTTTAAGTATTTGAAAATCAATCAAACAATATATAACATCCCATATCAACAGAGTAAAGGGGAACAATCACATGATTATCTCAATAAGTACCCAAATTGCAGGGCACTTATTCATGCTAAAAACTGTTAGCAAATTAGAGGAAAAAAATCCCTCAATCTGATATTGGGTATTTAAGGAAAAACAACAAAAATCATAGATGTTAGGTGTTAATTGGGACATATTCAACACTTTTCTTTAAAGAATAGTAACCAGACGACTGGGTGTGGTGGTGCATGCCTGTAATCCTAGTAGTTGGGAGGCTGATTCAGGAGGATCTAAAGTTTGAGGACACCATGCAGTAATCTAGACTCTGCTTCAAAATAAAAAAAACAAAATAAGGAAGAGAGTGTAACTCAGAGGCAGAAAACTGCTGTATTCAATCCACAGTATTACAAAAAACAAAACAACAACAACAAAAAAAGAATAAGAATCAGACATGGATGTTCATTCTTACCATGACTATTCAACATTGTTTTAGACCCCATTTCCAATGCAATAATAGAAAGGGTAGAGTATAACTTTCTATATAGTTGGGGACTAGATAACAATGACAAGAACCAATAATTGAATTGTAAGGTGGCAGCATCCCAGAATGTGGGAGGCAGTCCTTACAAAGGTCACTAAAATCCCACAACCCTGGCATTAATGCATCTGTATACGCTACCTCTTTTGAGTGTGGTAGAACTTAGTGAATTATTTTAAAAATAAAATAGAAAAACTGTGTATTCATTTCCTAATACATGTGGTAGGAGATTACCATGATTTTGGTGCTTAAAACCACACAGATTTGCTATTCTACATGTTTCAGCCATCATTTTAACCACTGAGATACAAAGTACCTAACAACTATAACTTAGAGGAAAGAAGACTAATTTGCTTGGGTCTGAAGATCTCAGTCCAGAAACATATATCCACTTTACACTGGCTGCCAAGCAAGAGCATAATGGTGAAATGCAGAGAGACTAAGAGTGCTTGTTAGCAGGTTGTGGTGGCAGGGGAGAGAGAAGAACAGCAAAACACACTAGTTGACTGAAAAACCACTGTCCCCAGCCATGCTCTCAGGGAACCTACTCCACCAACCAAGTCTTGCCCCCAATATGGCTATCTTGTCTACCACATAAGGTCTGGGTGACATTCTAAATCCAAATTATAATATTACAGTTTTGAAATTCAGAAGTCCAAAGTGAGTTTCAATGGGCAAAATCCTTCTAGGAAAGCGTCAATTTCCTTGCATTTTCTAGCTGCTAGGAGATAGCTGCATTCTTTGACTTGTGGTCCTTTCCTTCATTTTCAAAATCATCAGTGTAACATCTTCAAATCTCTCTCTCTCTCTCTCTCTCTCTCTCTCTCTCTCTCTCTCTCTCTCTCTCTCTCATTTTTTTTTTTTTTCTGTTGGGGCACATCTCCATCTTAGATTCCTTAAGCACCTTTGTACATCTCAAGGTCTTAAATTACTTACAACTGCAAAGTCCCGTTTATTATGTAAGGTAACGTATTCACATATTCTAGGGACTAGGATATCTTTAGTCATGGGGACTTGAGGATATATCATTGTGCCTACCACAAAAAGTAAAAGTAATGAGTTTTTATTTCTGAGATTAGGTTGCAAAGAAACTCTGGATGCCATCTTGGGTTCCCATTCATGTCATACCACTGCCTTGCTCTAAGGGAAGCCATATGTCATGTTACAGGCTGTCCTGTGGCCAACAACTGGTATAAATACCTAGCAAGAACCTGAAGCTGGCCATGTGAGTCAGTTTGCAAGTGGATCTCCTACTCCCTACTGCACAACCTTAATGTGGCTGTGGCCCTGGCCAATGCTTTGATTGCAACTTTGTAAAAGACCCTGAGCAATAGGTATTCAGCTAAACCTCACAGGGATTCCCATTCCACAGAAAATCTGAGATCAATGTTTGTTGTTTTAAGGAACTAAATTTGATGATAATTGTTTTTGCAACAGATAACTAATACAAAGTCAATATGCTGCTTTTTATTTCCATATTCCAAAAGCAAATAAATGGAAATATATACTTTAAAATTTAATTTACTATACTTCCAAAACTGTTTAGACATAAATTTTAAAAAATTGTAGAAACACTCACGAAAAACTATTTGAGAATCAAAATAAAATAAGAATGCATACGGACGCAGACAGACAAATTAGATACATGATGGGGCACAATGTAGGGATTATTCATTATACTTGGGAAGGATAAAAAAAGGGCATGTTTTGTTGCAAAAGCAATCCAATTATTGAACTGAAATGTTTTGAAAGAAATATGTTCAACTGTCACAACTTTTTGAAATATTCAAATTTTTATAAAACTTCTAACTTTTAGAAAGGTGTAAATTATACTACAAAGATATTCCTGATTTTTTCACCCAGATTTAACAATTGCATGTAGTTTCCAAAGTTTGTTTTATTTTTCTGCTTTCTCCATGGAATATAAATTCCATGAAGAAAAGAGGTTTGGTGCTTTTTTCCCTCACTGCTCTATCTCACCTTCTAGAGTAATAGACCTTCAATAATGTTTATTGAAACAAACAATTATTGACTTTATGAGAGAAGTGGCTGACTGAGAAAAGAGCTATAAATGAGTGCAGGAAATAAAGTCAGCAAGTATGCTCCCACTTAAATAATTTCTATTTAAACAAGTCCACAAAGCCCATCAGTACTTTTCAAAGGTCCTTAAGTTAAGCATTAGTTTGGGATCTAAAGCTCTTTTTTCTCTTTGTACTGAGTGTTAGCAAACATAGGTGCCCATAGAGAGGAGGTGATGACTCTCTGGACATTTCTAAAGGGATTCTTTGAGTGTGCATAAACAACTCCAACCAAAAACATAGAAAATTAGATGCATTTCACTGTGCTTCACTAGCAGTGAACGTGACCTGAGCAGCTACAATTATAAAACCCTACTTAGTATATTTTCTAGTAAATGTGAGTTCTACAATTCTTACATGTATCTTCTACATTACTCTATAATTCTATAAGATACACATTTTATGGAGAAGGGTAACCTTCAATGAAAGGATGAATTCAAGTTTCATGAGGGCATGCATACTGTTGGTGTACTTCACTAATGTAGCTTCAAATCCAAAACAGTGCCTGGAACATGGTTAGAATTTCAATAAATACTGGGAGATCAACAGAGAAGTTGTCCAAGTAAATTTTGGAACTAGGACATGTCATGTTTATCTGACTCAAGATTTGGCACCCTTCCATCATCTCAAATAGAGAGTTTTTATAAGAACTGTATGCTGATTTATTTTCTAGAACTATATAATTGAAACAATATTAACTCCTGCATCTCTACCTCAAATAGCATGGGGCTTTACCTGTGGACTTTTTACCTCTTGCCAGCTATAATGCTTGCTCAAAGCTAACAATGCACCTTGAGATCATTAAAACAATGGCATAGTCCATTATCATGAAGCTGTTTGCTGACCCTGGAAGTCTCTAGTTTGTGCCAATCATCTTAGTAGTTTGTCCCTCCTTGAACTGACAGCAGTATTTGCTCTTATGTTTGATAGTGTCC
Organism: Graphiurus murinus; assembly: GCA_004027655.1. Classification (NCBI taxonomy): domain Eukaryota; kingdom Metazoa; phylum Chordata; class Mammalia; order Rodentia; family Gliridae; genus Graphiurus; species Graphiurus murinus. The sequence continues at coordinate 80,175 of PVLC010003748.1, forward strand.
TCATTAGCTGAAATTCTATTTTCTCTTTGATTCATTTGTTCACACAGTTTATTCATTCATTTGTTCACATAGCTTATACTCACTTTGCAACTACTCTGAGCTTGACAATGAGTGAGATGCTGCATAAAAAGCTGTATATATAGTTACATCCCTCATCCCGCTTAGGAAAATAACCACAAATAATTAAATTTTCATTTTGATCAAAGCTATATGAAAACATTAAGGCATAGTGATTTTTTTACATGGGAACTGAAACATCTCAAGAGAGTTAAAGATTGAATAGGATAAAAGAACATGTATACCACCCATGCTGTTCAGTTAGTATCATTAAATATTGCTAAAGGTTATAGAATCATAACTGAAGTGATCTGGCCACATGAGGAAAGAAAGGGGACAACAGAGTTGCTTAACACCTACCTGCTCCATTTCTTGCTTCCTCCACTGGGTGGAGTCCTTAAATACTTCTTATGGGTGGGTGAGAGTTATTGTAGCTAGGTGCAAGTATTCTAGTCCTGTTAACTTGAAAGCATATGGTAAGACCACCTCTGGGAAAATTTTGTCTGTAACTCACCAGGTGATCTTCCTCCTCCCCTGATGATGGGGCCTCCGTCAGCCTAAGCCCCTAATTGAGGACGTATGTAGCAGAGACTACCGCTAAGTCAAAAGGCACATGGGGCATAAACAAGAATTAAATCTTTGTTATAGCAAGTCAATGAAATCTTGGGACTATCCATTAGCACAACACAACTTGAACTCATACAGGTCAGGAAGCTGCTAGTGTCCTTGGGATCTTGCTAGAACCAAGAAGATTAATAACATGCTGCAATAGTTTAAATAAAAGGAGGTGACATCACTATTTAGATTTACATTAGCAAACTGCTTTAGCCTTTCAGAGAATGTGGACATTCAGCAGTTAGATGATCCTGAACCATTTATCTGCCTCAAACTATCTAGAATCCTTTAAAGCTTATTTCCATGCAGAGGCTTAATCTGGTCTGTTCTGGTCAAGGACAATGGCAAGGGAGGTCATAAAAACACCTCTAAAAAAGGGAACACACTTCTAATATATTAGGAAACTCACTTGATTTACCATGAGAAGAACAATTTTCCATTATACTGATGCACACACCCACAGGGAGTAGGAGTTTAATAAATAATTGTTGATTTCCATTTTATTAAATCATGTATAATTTTACTAAGTTAATTCATAGAAAATAATAATTAAGATGAATGATTAGTGTATGTTAAGTTTGTTACATAACAGTATTTTTTAAAAGAGCTAAAAGTGTAAGTAATAGGAATACTAGATGGTGGTCAATGGACTTAGTAATTAACCACATTAATAATTAGATGTCCCTAGTGAGCTGAAACTAATGACTAAATTTCAGGATCCAATATATCACAATGAAATATAATTCTTGCTTATGTGGTGCTAGCCTGGTATCAGTGACATAATTTAACTTTCTAATGACCTTTTCATTCAGATTTGATTAATTCCATATCAAGGCATTAGCTCATGCAGTGAGACCTTAATGCCACGTAGATATTATAATTACCTAGCAGAATCAAGACCTATAAGCACTCAGAATTACAATAGAAAATGTCATCATCTAGAAGTGCTTTGGCATTGGGAGACAGATATAGGGCAAAATTATATATTGTCCATGTAGCAATTTAATACCTAGATAACAGAGGGTATGATACTGTGCTTATAGTCTCCAACATGTTTAATTACCCAAAGTTATTAGTAGCAATACACTAATGCAAACAACTTGGTTGCCTTTCAAAAAATATTTTTTTTCTTTTTTTTCATTTATGCATTGGTTTCTGTTAGCTCTTTTCCCACTGGTCAAGTGCCACATCCAGGGCTTCTTTAGGCTGGTAAGAACTCAAGCATGCAAAGTTGCCAAACATTTTAAGAAGCCATCAGTCTATTATTGGAATGATTAACCATGCTTAACAAAAAGGTATTGGAGATTTGCAACAAACCTCAGAGCAGGAAAGTATTTTAAAGGGAAAATAAAATGCACATACTATTTTTCAGGTAGTATTTGAAAAAGTTCAATTTGAGGTTGAGTCAGACTCAGAATAGTAGAGCTCTTTAAGCAGAATACTATCTTGAATTCTAAACTCATCAGTAAATAATTATATACTACTTTAGTATCTTAGAATTTTCAAATTATCTTCACATTTGATCCTCCAACAGTTCAGAGGAGGATTACATGGATAGTATTATTCTTATTTCACAGAAGAGGACTGTGAGGCCAGAATGTAGCACAAGAGACTTAATTGAGACCACTAACTAGCAAATGTCAGTGTCAGTGTGGTGCCAATTAAAAAGCCCAAGGCTTCCTTAGCTATAAGTCATCAATACTGTTAGCAAACTCTTCTGGGCCTCATTTTCTATACCTCCTCATTCAAGGACTTCTTATGTAAGGAGCTCTTGAATATGATAATTAAAAAGAGAAAATTGCACCCCTTGTTGGTAGTATTCTGACAAATAGAAAACTTTGGTTCTCCCCAAAATGCATGTTTGTATATATGTACATTGGCTTATTATAAAAAAATTTTGATATGAAGTATCTTTAGCGTACAACATATAAAATACTCATTTGTGTAAATTCCACATAGCAAATTGATTCTAACAGAATGTGTCCACTGACTTTTGCCCTACTCTCATGTTAGTTAGCCAAATTATGGTTGCAATTGGAGTTGCATCCAACCTTCATCTCTTTCCCCAATAAATTTGTCATCAATATTCATGAAAGGTAGCATAAGTGCTGGTTGATATTTGTGTTTTCTTTTTCAAGATAGAAGTGACATGACCCAGATGTGTGTTGGAACTTTACTTGCTTGCCAATGGCATCTTTACTGAGTCAGATAATAGTTTTCAAATGATGGAGAAATCATTCCTGAATTTTATACTACTCATAGAGTAAAAAAAAAACACAAAAAAAAACAAAACTACATGACATTATTTCAACCTTAATCTGCATTCTTAATATTTCTTAATATAGATGATCAAGAATATTATAAAGCAAGTCCTGAATTATTATTTTTGCCAAGCACGACTGATTTCATGATACCAATATGATGTCTCTGAACATGGTGTTAAGACATGTGAACTTATATAGAATATCCATCAGGCATACATAAACAATAGGTATAAATAATTCATTACATGGCTAATAATAAAATATAGAAAAATAATTGGGAAATTATGAGTTTTCAATAAATATCTTAAATATCTTTTATTTTATATAATTATTTATATAATTTGTATATCTTATTTATCTTATTTTTAATAATGGATTATTTTAACAACTAGATTTAAAACTTTTAAAACTATTTATTTGGTGTATTAGTCTCACATCATGATGTAGTTCATAGCTCTAGTGACATACATGCACACAGCACTTGGTGGGCTTTCCCCTCGCTCCTTTCTCATCCCCTCTTCACCATACAAGAATGTGAGAATGGCAATGGTATTCTCACATATGTGAATAATGTCAGTGGAAGTGTTTCCTTCATTACTTCTCCCTCTCCCTCTGTCCCCCTAGACCACCTCCCTCACTCCACTGGGGTTTCTCTTCCATTCACTAAAGTTCTTCTTATATCCCAATTTCATTTTTAACAATGAACTCTCTCAAGTGAGCCTATAATAATCAACCACCTCACAACACTCGAACCACTGTTTTAGATGCTTGATGAGTATTTACTTTCTTTCTTTTTTTTTTTTTAGTTTTGTTTACCTTCTACCTGCTGTCCTTACATTCATTAAAGGCTCTATCCATACCCATGCAGCATGTGAGCTGGTGTGTCTGGGAGCCTGGGGAAGGTGCTAGGTCACTGCTCTTCATCAAGTGAGCTTCAAAACCCATTAGATTGCTTGCTTAGTGTTTCAGCCAGCATTCTCACTGCTATGATGGAAACACCTGACACACAAAACATAGAGGAAGAAAGATTTATTGAGGCTCACAGTTTCAGAGGCTTCTGTCCATGGGAACTGCTCTGAGCATAAACGGTGGTAGTGGGAGGGTAGGGGACGAGGAGGGATGCCGCTCTCTATGGAAGAGAAGGAGGTCCATGGACATAGATAGTCCCCAAGACCACACTCCAATGACCCACCTCCTCCAACCATGCACATGTGCCCAATAAATCCATTCAAATGACTGATTCACCAATGGATTTATCCTCTGATAAAATTAGAACCCTCATTATTCAATTATCTCACCTCATTTTTCAAATGCACTGCATGAGTTTTTTGAGGGAACATTCGATATCCAAACCATAACACTTACTTTCTCTTATAGTACCTATACAGCACAAATATCAATTTAGCTGAAACTTTTTTCAATCTCTTTTATAATATGCCTGTTTGGAGGCAGGAATAACAAAAGCCAGAAGATAAAATATAACTTTCTTTTTAAGGCTAAAAGGCTATCTTTTGTCCTATTTAGTGCCAAATTAACAGAAACAGAGGCATCCAGTAGGATCCTTTCTGTTTCTAGAATTCTAACTCATTGTTATTCCTCCTCCCCCTAACCTCTTATTCCCCAGGGGTTGATGGAAACTCTCTTAGTTCCTTCTATCAAGTGTTAGTGATTTCCTTACAGAGGAATCATGTAGGATATGATGTTCAGTAGTCTTAATTATCCTATTGCCTCCAAGCTGTGTGGGAATGAGCCTTGAGTAAAGATAAGACCATTTTTACCACTAATAATATTACAGTTCTGACAGAATAAACATCTACCTCATACTGCTGTACTCTTTTTCTTTCCCCTCTTAGATTTTTAGGTTTTTTTATTACAAAATATTATATAAACAGCTTTCTCTGCTTTTCTATACCTATTCCTCTTCTCATTTTCTTGAGCTCCAAATCAATAGCATTTATGTATGCATTCAGAAATTCATAGTTTATGATCCCACAATAAAAGGAAGTTTGTTTCAACCTTAGGAAAAGTAGATGAAGCTTCCTTCTGTTATCTCTGCCCACCTTCTCTGGCCTCATATAGATCAGCCCAGAGAGTTGCTGGCAGTCACGGTCAAGCTCTTCTTCAAAACATGGCTTTCTTAGCTTGGCTTCTTAGTCACCACACAGTTACAGGATATTTTGAAAAAAGCCATTTGTGGAATAAGCTATTTTGGTACAATTTTAAAAAACTGTAAAATTGCAACTTTTTATATTGCCACACAAGGGTCATGATTAGCCCCTCATTCAGCCCTGTGTCTCATCCAACTTCTGGCACAAGTTTAAGAGAAGGGCCAAGAGAATGGTGAGGAGGAATTGAGCATGATGGGATACTCCCCAAAGATGCTCATCAGACATGGTACTTGGTACTATGTTGCTGTGCCAGCAAAGCTTTCTCAAAATATCCTGCTTCACCTTTATGGTTATGTTATTTTAAAAATATTTTTTAGTGCATTATAGACTCACATCATAATGTAGTTCATAGCTATAGTGACATACATGCACATGGCACTTGATAAGTTTTCCCCAGCTACCTCCCTCCTCCCTCCTCTTCCTCATACAAGATATTGAGATTGCCATTGCTATTCTCATATATATATGAGCCAAGTGACCTTGGGGTCAACTAGTCTCGTTCAACCTCAATTATATTAAGAATTTGTACTAAATAATTTCTAAAGTCATTTCCAAATACAAATACATTGTTTTTAATTTTATAATTATATAATGTCAATGGAAATGTTTCCTTCATTAATTCTCCCTCTCCTCCCTGAACTCAAAACCACCTCCCTCACTCCACTGGATTTTCTCCTCTATCCTGTAAACTCCCTTTTATATCCTAATTACTACCTAGCTTCCATATATGAGAGAAAATATATGACCCTTCACTTTCTATGACTGGCTAATCTCACTCAACATAATGTTCTCCAGGTCCATTCATTTTCCTGCAAATGATATAATTTTGTTCCTCATTATTGCTGAGGGTAATTCACATTGTGTGTATATTCCATAATTTAGTGATCCATTCACCTGTTTATGAACACCTGAGTTGGTTCCATAATTTGGCTATTATGAATTGTGCTGCTATAAACATGTATATGTATGTATCACTATAATATTCTGACTTCAGCCCCTTTGGAAAGATACCCAGAAGTGGTATAGTTGGATTGTATGGTGGATCTATTCCCAGTATTCTGAGGAATCTCCAACACTGATCTCCATAGCCACTGTATTATTTTGCAATCCCACCAACAATGTATAAGAATTCCTATTTCCCCACATCTTTGCCAGTATTTATTGTTGTTTGACTTCTTGATGATTATGGCTAGATTTTCTTAGCAGTCAGAACTATGATATATCCTTAAATCTCCAATTCCAGTATTTTAAAATCTGTTAAACCATGTTATTGTCATTACTGCTCTTCTTAATGCTACTCATTTTCAATTGCTACTGATGCAGGATTTTAGGACACACAAAAAATAATTTAATATAAACTGCCACCCCATTCCTTATGAGTCTCATTAGATTCTTTCTTATGGGATAAAATAATCTCTTGATTTGTCTCCATTGTCACCTATTTTGCTTAGTATTTTAGGCCTTAGACTTGACACAGTATTCTAGAATCATCTGGAAAAAGGAGATAAGTAAATACATCCCTATCTAGCTAATCAAAATATTGGGAATCGAAAAATTTGTTTTGCAAATAGAAAAATACAATGCAAACAAAACATATTATTAAGTATTTATTTGTAACTCATCCACTATGGCATAATTATGTAGAATTTTCTAGAAATAAATATACTGAGGTTTTCATGAGGGAAAGTGATAGTTCTGAGGAGTCTGAAAAGACACCGGAAGGTATCCAGGAACACTTGGATCCTACTTGCTTCAGGGGCTCCCCTGGAGAGACTCCTGAAAGATATATGTGAAGGAAGGATGCAAAGCAGGAGATGTGACATTACTCTTCTCTGGGACTGTAGCTACAAACCCTCCAGTGAAACTCCCTGGACTGGATTTCAGGAAGCAAATCCTTTTACCTAAAGTTGAAATTTCTCTTTCGGGTACAATTGTGGACAACTGTACTGACCAGAAGATTCAGTGGATGCAATTTGCTGTGACCCACTCTGACCATTGCTTTAGCAAAACTGTCTGGTACCACAAACACAACCTACCTATTCATTCACCTAAATAATCATGTTAGAGTGGGTTTTGAAACCTGGATGAACCTTTTTAAAATGCAAAGGAGCAAGAACTACTGTGGTGTAGGAATGAGGAAAAAGAACATTTTTTGAGTACTTTTTGGTTACAGTCCTAATGATTCTCTTAAACACGTTCTTGTTATAATTCTAAGGCTGACCTAGTCTGTGTCTTTGAATGTAAAAATATCAAGATGGGTAGAGAGAATTTTTAATATGGAGATCAGTGCCAATTTCCTCAGCTGTGTGCAGTAATCCACTGCCTTTCATTCTGTCTGAGCAGGTGTTCTGGTGGCCTCATTTTTGGAAGTCATAAGACCCAGTGAGGAGACAAGCCGATAAAAGAGGCTTCTTTTTATCAACACATAATCATTATCAAATAATGGTGAAGTAGGAAACATTAACACTAAGTTATCCCTAACTATAAATTTCTTGACAGACTTGAACTTTTTATTCTTAAATATATTCCAGGACTTAAAATGTGCCTTGAAAATTACAGTAAAATCTGTTTTGTTTTTTTTTCCTTTGCAGTTTTAATATCACTTCAGTTCTCCTCATCCACAGTATCATTCTTATTCCTTTAAAAAAAAAAGAGTGCTTACAAAGAAAGTAAACCACAGAGAAGGGCAATTTTGATAGGGAATAAGCAACAAAGATAAAAAATATAGGTAATTCTTAAGTGGAAAAGCGTTGTTAAAAAAAATGCTCAAAGAGGATTTCTTTTACACCTAAAAGGTCATATTCATAGGGATTTACAACATCAACCCAATCACTTCACAATGGTTGTATATATTATCTTCTCTAAATTGACAATCAGGTCCTTCATCCATTCCCCTTGGGTATCCACAGATACACAGAGTAGCCACATTTGCCACCAACATCTGGAAACTAACTTGTGGTCAGAGCATGTGTTTGCGGAGACAGTAGGAATTTGTGATCAATATATCTTGACTAAGGTATTTCACTTATCTTGGTTTTTGAACCTTGATTCCAATTCAATCCAATCAAATAGTTTTAACACATTATAGTGGTTGTTTAGACAGCATTTTCGCTCACTGCTGTGACCCAAAATATCTGATCACCACAACTTAGGAAGGAAGATTTACTTGTTTATGGTTCTGAAGTTTTCATGTGAGATGCTACCCATGAAAGGATGTATTTCACCTGGAGAAAAAATAGGAATGGCTGCTGGGAATGGAGAAATATGCATCCAATGGAAAGCAATTATTATCTTCAAAGATTGCAATCTGAGCTGTGAATTTTTAGTGGTGGATAATATACGAATGTGTATAGTCTGCTTAAGCAGATAAGTCTATCCCTGACTTCAAAATCTATGAAGTAGAATTAAAACTTTGAGGTAAAATGAATTGATTAGAAACCTCTGACATTAAGTAAGTTTGCTTTAGGATTGAGAATAAATTATTTTCAGAATGTGAGAAGTTGAAAAGTCAAGGAAGTGGGTTAATGAATCTTCTGGAGTAAAAGTCAAAGGCTGTGGGAAGTATGATCACTAAGGATATCGGTATTAACTACAAGACAGATCAAAACTCCTTAAACTTTCTTCACTGGCAAAGCCTGATCCAGTAACTTTGCAAGTTACCTTGTCTTTGATAACGCAAGCTTTATAATGTTGGGAGGGGAGATAAATAAAGGAATTTTTTTACAAAATATATAACATTTCTAGTGATCAAGTACCAGTCCATGAGAAAGGAATTTCTGGGAGATGGAAATCTCAGCAGGGGAAACAAGCAGTTCAGCCTCCCACAAGGAAAGAGGTGACACATTCCCCCTTCCACACTGCCTTAAACCCTATGAAAAGCTATTCTCTACCAACATTAGAGCACTTATGTGTACATTTCAGCAGCAGCCCCAGCACCTGGGAACAAATGGCTGAACGTTATTTCACTCCTCTGAATAAAGCCTGGCAATTTAAACAGCAGGAGTGCAAGTGTTTTATCAACAGCATGCTGCCATCTATGCGAAAAAGAAAAAGGGGAAGGAAAAAGTAAATCCTCAAAGACAAAACCCCTCAAGGAATATAGTTGGAAGGCTTAGTGAACTGTACATTTAGAACAGAAAAGGTGCTGCTGCGGCAGGTGTCAAGATGGCACTCATTCAGAATGGTGGTGAAACTGTCTTTTTTCCATCTGAGCTTCTATATGTCTTATACTTTATTCTTGCTCCTGTGTAGGATTTCAGAACATATATTTTAGAAAGTAACCATTTCACTTCAGTTTCCCCATTTAAAACTTGTGATTTCACCAAGGGTCATCATCCAAGAAAATCATAATGACTAACTTCCCAAAGTCACCAAGATGAGAACCCTGGTATATTGTCACCTGATTGACTCTCAATATAAGCCCTGCTGTCTCTGATGAGTAGGGTTCTTGCCTAACATACTCATTCCAGAGAATATTTAGAGTTCACACAGCCACCTCAAACGTTATGAAAAGATTGAATAAATAATGAACTGTGCAGAACTGATCTTAAAATTCTGTTTAAGGCCTAGGTTATTGCTCAGTATATATAAACCTCAGGAATTGCAACAATTATAATTACCGCTAGATTCATCCAGTGGACTTAATAATGCTTTGATGAAGCATGATTTGAGCATTCATTCTAAGTGAATACTTCTATTTCATCATATATATTGATGTATTATTTTATAATTGTTTGTGGCTTACATAAATGCACTATAATCCAAGATACTATGGGTTCTAGACAAGAACTACTCACTTTTAGAAATTAATTATTGACCTGAAAGCCAAGATATTGGTACATAACATATTAAGGATATAAAAGACATATTAAGCAAAGCAAGCATTCTCACTTAGACAGCACAAAGTCAAGATATAGATAAATGATGGTTAGCTCAATAAATGCCACACATTAATAATTAGGAAAAAAGTTGAAAGGAGGTGAAATGAGAAATGGACCTTGAAAGATTTGTTAATATTTGGATGGACCATGATGGAAGAAGGCATTTTCATTGTGGTTCAAATTAAAATGAACCTGGTTTGCATGGGGACATGAAGGCAACAAAACTGACTACAACTGAATGTGTACATAAATATATTCTTAAAATTAAGGTTTGAAAACTAAATTTTACATAAACTCTAAAGTGACTTTATTTTTGGCTTAAGGTATACATTTTAATGTAATTATCTTATATCCCATTTTGGCCTAAAATGATTTGAGACAGCTTACCAAAATGTAGCTAATCAAGAAAAGTAACCTAATTTACACCTCAGGAGAAAGTTGTTCAAAATAGAAAAAAAAAGTTTTAAAATAATTAAGATGTACCTAGGAACACAGTTAAGATTTAAGAATAATACTATAACTTGCTAAATTTGTAAAAACTGATGAACAAAATTCATTTTTGAAATTTATAGTGCACAGAAAAAGGGAAAAATAGGTAACAAGTATTATCAGACACAAACAAACCAAATACACAGGAAACTCTAAGACCACAGACCTTAAAAAGAAGTTAATAAGCTGGGCGTGGTGGCGCACACTTGTAATCCCAGCATTTGGGAGGCTGAGACTGGAGGATCCAGGTTTGCAGCCAGCCTCAGGGGCTTAGTGAGGCTCTCCGCAACTTAGTGAGACCCTGTTTCAAAATAAAGAATAAAAAAAAATAGGGCTGGGGGAATAGCTCGGAGGTAGAATGTCCCTGGGTTCCATCCCCAATACCACACACACACAAAAATAAGTTAATAAATAATATGAAAAATAGCATCCTCAACAATACATCAAAAAAGATGACAGAACAATTTCCTAATGAATCCCTAACATAGGCCAGTGACAGCATACAAAACAATAATGAAGTAGTCTTCCAGGTATAATACTGTTCAGATATGTTTTGCAATGGCTATCTCACTTATAGAGTATAAGATTAGAAGTTGTGAACTTTGTCCTATATAGACTATTAGGAGGCATTACAGACTTTTGAACATGACACTTAAATAACAGACAACTAACAGAAGACTTTCTTCAGAACCTCTCTTTGTAGCCAAAATACTAAAGCTTTGGAATGATTTCTTCTGTCAGCCTGTGAATGTTATAGATATTGCCCTTACAGTTCCTACATTGGCCTTAGCTCTATAAAAGACACTCTCAAAAAGAGTGCACTTTCCTCCCTGAGTTTCCAACCAAATCTTAAAGCAACATGAGTTTAAATGTAAATACAGGATTGCAGAAACCATCTATCACAACTTAGAAACCTTTAACCTACACAGACAGACACATGATTGGGAAGGGCATTATTTGGTTCTAAATTTAGATTGCATTTATTTCATGCCCCATGCATTACTGGAAGGCCTGCCCAGTGGAAATGGCAGTCCTTTCTGAGGAAGATGCCTTTGCAATAGCAAGGAGGAAATCACTTGTGAATTAATAATCTTGTTTGGCATAAGTTTCATGACACCTGCCAACACTATACACAAAGGAAGCTTTTCTCTGTCCTTCATCTTCATGACTAGTGAATTAACTCATATATTTTAGAAAAGAAGTGCCCCATGCTATAATCACTTCCATCTTCTGACATTTGCTTTCTGCATATCTTTGTCAGCCTCAGATATGCCACTTGTCAGTTATAAGTGAATCAGGGAATATAAAAATGTAAAAATGCTACTTTACATTATGAAGACGTAAAGGGCCTCAGCAGAAACTGACAAAAGTCACAAAATATAAATCCTAACCTTTACCCTAAAATTGACAACTAAGTTAAAATTTTTCACAGCCTTGTTGGACAGCCTTGATGTGAATAGGGAATATAGCTTAGCAGAATTGTGATATATATTTTGTTAATATTGTGTGATTGCTTGAGAGATATAAAACATTATCTATTTTATATGATACTTTCAGACTTTATTTCTGTGTGTTATTTTACATTTAAAGGCCTTTATATTTTTATATAATTTAGGAAAATATGTAACTCCTCTCACTATGTCAAATAATATTCCTCAATAAATATTAAATATGGTATCATTATCAAAAGCAAACTGACCTAGTAATAAATAACCATTCTTTAAAAATTGTACCATGTTCAGATAAACTAGACTTCAAACTCAAGCTTACCAGAAGAGACAAAGCAGGTCATTTTTTACTAGTAAAAGGAACAATCCAGCAAGAGGAAATAACAATTATCAACATCTATGCCCAAACATAGGTGCAGCCACTTTCATAAAACAAACTCTGTATGATATTAAGACACACATAGATCCCAATACACTAATACTAGGAGACTTCAATACTCCTCTTACACCTCTAGATCGTTCCTCTAAACAAAAGGTTAATAGAGACGCCTCAGACCTAAAGGATACCATAAGCCAAATGGACCTATTAGACACATATAGACTTTTCCACCCAACTACAACTGAATTCACATTTTTCTCAGCGGCTCATGGAACCTTCTCCAGAATAGACCACATCCTCGGCCACAAAGCGAGCACTGGCAATTTCAAAAAATGCAACATAAATCCCTGCATCTTCTCAGACCACAATGGAGTGAAACTAGAAATAAACTCCAGGAAGACCCAAAGTAACCGAGTAAGCGCATGGAGACTGAACACCACACTGCTGAATGAAGAGTGGGTTATAGAAGAAGTAAGGGGAGAAATTAAAAAATTCATAGAAACCAACAAAAATGGAGATACAACATATCAAAACCTCTGGGACACCCTGAAGGCAGTACTAAGAGGGAAATTTATAGCACTGAGTGCCCACATAAGGAGAACAGAAAACCACCAATTAAATAACCTAATGACACAGCTCAAAGCCCTCGAAAAGCAAGAACAATCTAGCCCCAAAGCCGGGAGAAGACAGGAAATCACGAAAATCAG
>PVLC010003749.1:0-92807 GCA_004027655.1 Graphiurus murinus
TAACTCCATGAGTGGAAAGTATGGTCTTGCCCTGCTCTTTCCTTAGTTCCCAGGACAGGGCCTGATACATTAGAGTCTTAGTAAATAGGTTCTGAATACAAGAATGGATAAATGAACAAATAAGCGAATGAGTCCTTGGAAGCAAAGCTCTTTCCAGCAGAGATGTGCCTTACTTTACATATTCATTACATTCCTGTAAATGTATAAGCAGCCTTGATTTTGGTAACTCACGTGATACTCTTACTTTGTGATGCGTTAACTTTGCATCTAAATTATCAGTAGCTACTCTGTTGTCATTAGTGATCTGATCCAAACATGTATGACCAGACATAGAGCTCTATTGAGAGGCTCTTTCTAAAAATAAAATATTCTTCACGTGTGTGGGGAGGACTGATAACTCGTAGCACATCTGTTTTGCAAGTTGCAATAGAGGTATGGACTACTATTGTGGTTTTAATAGCTGGAGTCATCTGTCTGTAGGAAGACAATAGCCACCAACAACAAAGAACAAAAAGCGACACCTCTGAATGCTCCACAGCCTTCTCAGACTTGTGACAAGTGATTAAAAGCAGAACTGGGCTACGCCTCAAGAACTCTTGCTCTTGCCTGCTCCCCTTGAACCCAGGGAGACTTGGTTTGCCATCAATTCTGCACAAAGTGAGGCCGTATTTTTTAGTTGAAAGGCAGTCAGGGGGACGGAGACAAACACCTTGGTATGTCAACCTTGAAGTACCACCTGGAGGGCGAGGGCCTCTGGCAGTTTAACAGTGGACAGAATGTTATGGTGATGATCTGGGTCAGGTGGTGACTGAAGCAGTCACGGATCTTGAAACAACAGATGTCACGGTGACAGCTGTAATATCCAAGACTATTTTTTTTCCTTCAGCAGCAGAACCAAATAACGGGTGAGGGATCCGATCCTACAGAGGAAGCACAGCCTTTCCTTTATTAGTTTGCTCACTTTGGCTACAGGGTGTTAACTCCTTACACCACGTGAGCTAAATTTCAAGCAATCTACTGTTTCCTTAAGATATGAAATAGAGCCCAAGGGGCTCTAGGTAGGCCTGTAATCACTCAATCAAAACCAAAAAAAATTTCTCTTCATGTTCCTGTTCCCAAATTTTCCTCAGTTCACACTGAGAAAACTTATCTGGCTTTTAAAAGCCTACTGGCAAATTGGTAGTCAATTACTGACAAAGTAGCTCTTTATCAATAGTGTGAAGTCCAGAATATCATGATTATAAATATGCCACAGAATTTTTAAATGGCCCAATATACCAGATAGTCTATGAGACTATAAATTTCATTGATTTACAAGTACATAGAGTAGCTTTACAATATTAAACAATGAATGGATAAAACCACCGTGCCTAGCATAATACCTGGCATAGTAGGCACTCAATAAATATTAAACAAATGAATCGTGCATGCTCTAGGGCTGTTCCTGGAGTCTTGGCCAACTGCAGGATTGTTCTTAAGCATTTACTACTTTGCCCCTAAATACCATTCTACTTTTCTCTATATACACCTTGCTAATTAACTCTCTTCTAAATAATATGATACACTGGGTTTTTTTTATTTGTTTGTGCTTAAAATATATGGGGTGCAATAAAAGTAAATTAAATACCATGAGTTAAAAGAATTCTTAAGGAAAAACAACAATAACAAAAAAAGCCCAACATTCTTTAAACCAGACTTCCAAATGACTTCCCTGTCAGAAAAACAGCTCTGAGTTTCACAGTTGATGGGCAGTGGGGTGGTCATCCACTGCCATTGCCTCTGTGTCCCCAACCTGAGGATTTAAACATCTTCTTGGGGCAAATTCACAGGCTGCTCAAAAAATTGTTGTGCTACTGTTACCTCATCTTCAAATTGCTTGGGTAGCTATATCTCAGCATTTATTGTCCCACTGCAAACTTGTCTAAGTTAGTAGAGCTCAGTCCACAGCTACCGTTTCTACCAGTCCCAGACAAGTCTGGCAAGATTCTGAAATGAAGACTGGAGTTCATGGTCATCTCGCTTCCCTCTGGTAGGAGGGAGGAGCAAATCGGTGAAGACATGGCCTCATGTCAATGATCACCACTCTCATGAAAAAGTTAATTAAGCATCTACTGTCTGCTGGGCCCTGGAGAAATAAACAAATAAAAAGCACAGTATGTTTTGGTAGAAACTTCCTCAAAAGACCCCCAAAGCATAAGAAATTAAAATGAGAATTAATAAGTGGGATGGCATTAAATTAAAAAGCTTCTGTGCAGCAAAGAAAAATATGAAGAATCTTAAAAGAGAGCTGACAGAATGGGAGAAGATCTTTGTAAGCTATATTTCTGATAGAGGACTAATATCTAGAGTATACAAAGAACTTAGAAAACTTAACACTAAAGAACAAATAACTCAAAGAAATGGGCAAGTGAGCTAAATAGATACAAAAGAAGAAATATAAATGGCCAATAAATATATTTAAAAATGTACAGCATCATTATTAGCAGAGAGATGCAAATCAAAAGCTCACTGCGATTCCACTTAACTCCAAGAAGAATGGGAGTCTTCCTTAAATAACTTTGAAAGGTACACAGAAAGGTAATGGGCAACACGAAATGGTTTGTGAAAACAGCCCAGAAGGATGACAGGGGCAATAATGATTGGACGAGAGCCTGGATACAGTGGGACACAGTAGCTAAGCACAATACCTAGACAATATGGAACAAAAAAATACTTGAGATCAGAATCTGAAAGAAATAAAACCATGAAATGCCAAAAAAAGAGGGTTAATTCTATTTCAAAGTAAAAACCCCGAAAGCATGAGAAAAGATTTTCATATTCATATCCAGTCGATTCGAAACCAAGCAGCATGAGAAACTTCACAAGTTTGATTGCATGTGATTGACAGAGTAGAAACTTTCAAATAATGTTGGAGAAATACCTGAACTTCTGGGAGCCTCCGACACCAGCCCCTCCTGCCTACCTGTGGGTGGCCCAATCTAATCATATGAGCGATTAGAAGTGAATGTGGCAGGTCACAGCCTAGGTGAGCCCTAGAAATATAACCAAACATGCAGTGTTAAGAAGAGAGAAGGAGAAGGGAAAGAAAGAAATCCTCAGTGGGATGAAACCCAATTTTAAGCCTCCAGAGCATAGAAAAGCCCCACTATTCATTAAGGGAGGTCCCACCAGCTATTTTCTCAGGCAGCTTGTGTTCACATTAATGAATGAAAGAGAGAATTTTAATGTGCACCTCTGAGAGAAATAAGACCCCCAAAAAGTTCATTCCCTAGATCCCTCTGGGCTTTTTTTCCCCTTTCCCCTATTCTAGCATATAATAATGAGGTTTCAGGGTTTGTGAAGGTAGAGCAGGGCAGTGAGCTTCCGATCCAGACTCTCACCACACAATCTCCCTTTATCTGGAGCCTGGCACTTCCTCCAGCGCTTCTAACTCGGACCCAGTCTGGGCTCCATCCGTGGGGACAGAAGGTGGCCACTCAGCCTCCTTGGCTGGGCTGGGGAAGGCCATGATGTTCATGGGAAGATCTCTATCACCCCTTAGGAGCAAATCTCCAAACACACCCCAACCTTGACACATCTCTCAGTGTTTGATGCTGGACTCTTAACCTCCCTCCCTCCCTTCAAATCAAAGAAGAAACATCTGCCAGACATTGGGATAAAGGCTTTATACAGAAATCTGGAGGTCAGGATGTCAATCTTCTCTGCCCTGGAATATCCCTGAACTTGTAGAAATTCCTATTTGTTTACATTATAAAGGCACTAAATGAGCTAATTATAGTGATCATAATTCTCAATTAAAAACAAACACAGTTAGAGATTTCAAAGACTTTCAATATCTTTTCTTTAATCATTCACCCAGGCTCAAAATATGCATTTTTTAGATTAAAGCATTAAAGTTGCTAATTATATTCTCAGAACTAACAATTATTTCTTTACCCCTTTACTACCTTCTTCTGGCAACAAAAAAAAAATGTCAGCACTGATTTAATTTTTTGTTATTATAGGATTAAAAGAAGTTTCTAAAAACGCAATTAAATTTGCCCTATAGCTAGAGTCACTTTCCCTATCAGCATCTGAAACCTCTTCCCTAAAACAACAGCATAAAAAATGATTCCGACTTTCTTGACTTCTGCGATGCATTCCTTCGGTGATTATCTCCAATAACAACTCAACCGTTTTAATGAAACTCCCTGCACATCACGTCCTGGTGAAAGGTAGAACATATTAGATTAATAAAGAAAATGAAAGTTAAATTGGCTGTTGGAGTGTGAAGCCCTGCCTGTGTCATGCATGGGTTCTTCACCTTTGGGAGCCTAGTTCAACTTCAGCCTGAGGCCCTAAGTGAAAAGTTCAGCAGTCTTGAGTATGTCCCCACTTAATATATCACAAAATCAATTATTTTATGGTGGTACACTTGGTAACCTATGCTCAGACAGAATCAAGTTTTGTTCCCACCGGGGATTCACCAATTATCTATTCAGTGAATTATTTTCAGATAGAGCAGAAACACCTGCTGTCAGCAGAGGGAGTACCTGCCTAATACGGGTATCATTCTGAGCCTGACGTGCTGTTGCATTTGTCACATGCAGGATGGCACTGCGAGACTTTGGATGGATTTATCACATTACCGAGATGCTTGATGGGACATTGGAGCATGATTCAGTGCCCAAAGTTAGAGCTAAAATGCTGTAGCAAAAAGATCCAAAATGAAGCCTGGGAAAAAATTGGGGAAAGGGGTAATCAAGTGTGCAGACTCTGCAACTCATCTGTCTTGCCTTATTTCCAATAAGTCAGCACAAATAAAATTTGTGATAATTCAGCACAATTTCCTTTTACTGGCTATTGACCTGGGCCAGATTCAAAAGAAGAACCAAAGAAGGGCACCACGGACTTTGATTCCAAGATTGGGACAAAGGTCGGGCTTGAGATGAGCATAGTGGATGAGGGCGGCATCACCTCACCACCTCTTCAGGTAGGACTCTAACTCTTTCAGCAACTCTCTTTTCTTCTCAGAAGTCAGTCAGCCTTCAAATATGATGGCACTTATTTTTTATCTTTTGCAAAATTAGCAATATCTGAGACTGAAACAAAAGAATAAAGATAACAAACAAGGTACCTCTACAAGCTCACCTGCATTTCAAAATCTGAACGTTTTAACCCATGAATGCCAGTTCCCATCATGAACCAGTCCAAGAGCATGCATGGAACCTCACTACCGCATGTGACCTGTTGTACTGTTTGTCCTTAGAGAAGGAACAGCGCAGCCTTAGGGAGGCCTCCAACGTGTGATACCTATACTGAGAACTTGCTGTGTAATCGAATCCATTCTACAATGATGGTCTTCACTGGAATAATTGCCTATCCAAAACCTCAACTCAGAAATGATGAAGAATATGTCATTTCCTGACTTTGAGTGCAGTTTCTAGAACCAGATAGATTTGGATTCCAATCCTAGATCTACCAATTATCAGCTATGCTATATCAGGCATTTATTAAACTATTAAGGCCTTAGCTCTCTTCACCTAAAATAATAGGCTTATAGCATTATTTTGAAGATTGTTGATATATGGAAAGGTTTTACATGATGCTTGTCTCATCGTAAGCCCTCTGAGATTTATGCTTGTTTTGGTGGTGGGGCTGACTATTACTGTTATTGAACTGTTGTTCGAATATTAATATTATAGAAGAACTGAGTGTGCTAATCTCGAATGATGTTCAAGGCTGATCCGCAAAATTCTTGGTTGAGAGAATCAGTGGAAGAAACTAAGAGTGACCAAGCTTGAAACTGAAAGGAAAAGAGGCAATGGGTTTAGAACAGGCATCAATCTTACTGCAAAGAATACTAAGTCAGCTCTCAATTATCTTTGCTAATAGACGGGAGAAGAAGAATCTAAAACAACAGCTGACTCAACAAGCTGGCGTTTTGTTTTTAATTGAAATCCCATGAGAGATACAGACATACAACCTGTCAGATTCTGCTCTACATCCTGGTTGCTGGCAGGTTTCTGAGACTTCCCCGTGTCTCTAGAGAGAACTTCCTTTCCTGGTGATGTACCTGCTGCCCTCACAGAGCCCACAGGCCTTGACTATGGAAGAGCTTCCCCACGACTTGACCCCATGTGCACTGTTGGCCACCCTGTACCCTAAGTGCCCATCCCTTTCTAGTTCCAAAATATACTATTATCATCATTATTATTATTTGTGGTACCGGGGATTGAACCCAGAGACATTCTACCTGTGAGCTACACCCTTAGCCCTATTTTATTTTGAAACAGGTTCTCACTAAGTTGAGGAGGACCTCACTAAGTTGCTGAGGCTGGCTGCAAATCTGCAATCTTCCTACCTCAGCCTCCCAAGTACTGGGATTACAAGCGTGCACCAACATGCCCAGCCCCAAATTTGTATTATTTTAAGGCCAGAAGATCTACTCGTCGTAAAACAAGCTTTATTTTGAGACAACTTTCTGTATCTTAAAGGCAAAAATAACATACAGGGAGACAAATGAATTTACTGTCGATAGCATCATCACCCAGGCCTGGCTTTTCTTCTGAATCTCACACTGGCAAGCTTAGGCCTTTCCCTTCTTCTGCTCCCTCATCACAGCTGTTATTCCCTCCCGCAGCTGTTGTTCTCAGACTTGGCTGCACCATAAACAAAAAAGGACTGTCTCTTGAAGAAAGGGCCAGCCACCCTCTTCTATGTGAACTGCTAGAAGAGGTAAATGTTAGTGGAAATCTAAAGGGAAACCACAGGACAAGTTCAAGCTGCTTATTCCTTAGCATGAAGTTCAGGCAGAGTGCAAGTTTAAGGGGAACTTTGGGTAAATATCAGTCCTGCGTGCAGTCTTTCCAGCTGACCCCCATGAATGTTTGCCTCTTCTTTTAACTCAGGACTTAATAGAACAGATAGCCGAATTGTAATGATTTGACAGAAATCCATTCATTATACAAATAATTATTCAACAGTGATTTATTAATTCATTCCTTCTACAAATATTTATGCTAACACGTACTGTCCGAAGTCCTGTGGAGAAAAGCAGCTAAGATAGATACATAAATAGCTGGTTCCTACCAGGGTATAATTTTGCCCCCAGGGGACATTTGGCAAGGACCAGAGAAAGTTTTGGTTGTTACAAAGGGTGGGGTGGTATTACTGGCATCTAGGGAGTAGAGGCC
Source organism: Graphiurus murinus (assembly GCA_004027655.1). Lineage (NCBI taxonomy): Eukaryota > Metazoa > Chordata > Mammalia > Rodentia > Gliridae > Graphiurus > Graphiurus murinus. The sequence goes on from PVLC010003749.1 coordinate 7,176, forward strand.
ATAAATGCTATTAAACATTTCACATTTGATATGAGAGAAGAAAAGATAATGAGAGAGTGAAATTCACAGTGTTCTGAGGTCTAACCTAATCTGGGAGGGTCTAAAGAGTAAAGTAGCATGTGATTGTGCTAGATGGGGATTATAGAGTTGTAGAAAGTGGAGAATAAATTTCTAGCAATGGGAAGAAAAAATAGTTTTAAAAATGCATTGAAGCCTAAGGGGGATTCCAATAATAAATAAAGCAGAAGCACTTGAAGAATTAGATGGAAAGGTGAGAAGAAGGAGGAAACAAAATTCTCAAGGCGTTAAATATTGGGCTAGAGAATTTCCTTTATCCTTGCCAAAGACTAGCCACATGAAGCATCAAATTTGGGGAATATTACATTAATTAATAATGTTATGTCCTGGTGTACATGATATTTTGTTATTTCAGAGTCAAATGACTTTAGAGTTGAAAATGGACTCGAAGTGTCTTTTGATCAAATGTCCATGTTTGACAGGAATGGATGCTGTGGGAGTTGGCCATACCCACAGAGCCAACCATGTGAGAGATCTGGGTATTCCTGTCTGCTCTCAACCCTATGCTCTCTCCCGGAGGTACTGCCATATGCAGGTTTTGGGCTCTAATTTGCGTTGGGTTGTCTGTCTTTACTCCATGCTCAAGTGTAGGACTTGGCATAAGCTAGATTGAAGATAGATGGGCAGTGTTGGAGAGCCCTGTCCAGTGAGTCTCTCCTAGTCTCTGAGCCACAATTCTAAGAATTCTACCTGAAACTTTATTCTGTTTTTTTTTTTTGTTGTTGTTGTTGTTTTTGTTGTTGTTGGTGGTGGTGGTAGTGGTGGTACTGGAAGTTGAACCCAGAGGCAATTTACTTCTAAACAACACCCAGCCCTATTTTATTTTTTATTTTGAAATAGGATCTTGCTAAGATGCTAAGGGATCTTATTAAGTTACTGAGGCTGACTTCTGACTTCTAACCTGAGATCCTCCTGTCTCGGTCTTCCAAGTACTGGGATTACAAGTGTGCATCACCATGCTCAGCTATCTGGAACTTTTGAGAATCACTGCATTAGAGAACCACCGAGTGATAAATATTGTTGAGAGAATAGGATTTAACAGGGAAACTAATGTAATAAATCAGATCCCAAAGTGATTTATAGTTCAACTTGTCTAGATTTCTAAATTGGGGGATGGTTTTAGCTCTGTTAATGTAGAATTCTGACACACATTCTTCCAGAGTCTTCCAAAATTCTAGGTAATATATTTATTTATAAATAAAATTAAATCAAATTGATTTCACATTGAGTCCCCCTCCCCATCTTTAGTGATGCAATAGTCAAAATCTTTCAAAGCACAGGAGTAGGCAAAAAGAAACAAAGAGGTTCTCAGTGGTGAAAAGATTAAGAACTGCAGAGTTAGTTGGACGTGGTGGTGTGCTTCTAATCCCAGTATTTGGGGGGCTGAGACAGGAGGATCCAGGTTTGCGGCCAGCCTCAGCTAACTTAGTGAGGCCCTCTGCAATTTAGTGACCCTGTTTCAAAATAAAGAATAAAAAATAGGACTGGGGGGGTATAGCTTGGAGGTAGAATGCCCCTGGGTTCAATCCCTAGTACCGCAAAAAAAAAAAAAAGGAAAGAACTGTATAGTCTCATGTGTTTACCATGTTTTTCTCTAAGAGACCATGTTTAACTGATGCTCATCTATGTGCAAAAATTAGCTGCGTAACCTTAGGCTCATTCTATAACTTGTCTGTACCCTATAGGAATGTTGAGATAAGAAAATTATTTAACATAGAAACTGCTTAGAGAGGCAGCTAATGTACAGCAGTACTATTTAAGGGTTAACTATTACTACTTCTTTTAAAAAGAATTTTCTAACACTCTATGAGATAAATTGATTTTTTTCTTTATGTGCTGATGATCCAGAGAACCTCTAGCTTGATGATTTTACATGAAGTCATCCTTTCCATTCTGGTGTGGTGGCACACTCTTGTAATCCCAGTACTTGGGGAGGTTGAGATAGGAGGATGGCAAGTTCATAGCCAGTCTCAGCTACTTAGTGAGACCCTCTACAACTCCCCCACAGTCTCCCCCACAGTGGCCCTTTCCCTGTCTTGGGTAGTTACAATAGCATACTGGTTCCCAATCATGGTTACGAGTCCCTCAGATCCATGATTTTATTACTCAAATCATAATAAAAATCATCCACTAACTCATAACAAGGCTAGATGTAGTGCCTGGCACATAGTAGGCCATTGTCAGTGAAATGAATGGATTATAACTGCTGGTCTTGTTTCTTTGCTTTTGGATGTGATTATATCAGCAGTGCAGCTATCCTATACTGGAAAGAAGATTAGTTTGTGTTAATGCATGTCTCCTATGAATAAATATGGAGAAGTAAATTAATCATGTCTTTAAAAATACAGATTGTTCAGTAGACTACATCTTTCATAGTGCGGAGCCCTGGTTGGAGGAAGGGCTGATCAAAGGGAGCCACACTGCTGAAAAGGTTGGAAATTGCTGGAGACTAATGTGTTCCCTGCATTTTTCTTGGTCTTTTGTTTGTTTTTGTATTTTGCTAAATATCTCTATGAAATAACAAAACGATGAGATTCTCCGAAAAGCAAGCACAGTAGTGGAATGGGGAGAGCTGTGCTTGCCTGGTGCAGAACGCTTGGTTGAGATGTAATCTTCTATGTGCAAACTTAACGTGCCAGTTGTTTTATTTAGGGAGAGGAAGGAGGGGGGACACATTAGAGAGAGAGTCCACAGCATAATTAGGAAACAATCAACACGTTTTTCTTGCTGTCCTAATTTTTTCTTCACTTTAAAATGCTCCATTGAGTTTAATTAAACTTGCCCTAGGCTTATAAGCCTAGCAAACTGGGGAACATTTTTTTTGAAACTCGCTTTCCTGTCAGAAAGGTTTTCTTCAAGCTTGCCCAGTACTGCTGAACTTCAAGCTTTCTGGGGATGGTACAACAACTGCAACCAAATTAATGTAGATTATCTTTATTTTTTCCTATTGATTCGAGCAGAGGGAATGGGAAGCTGAGTCCTGCCAAATAACAGACTTCTACAAGGTTATTAAAGATGCTTGGTTTGGGAAGCAGACAGGGGGAAGATGGTTTCATGTGTTTATGGAGGAGAAAGAAAGAGAGGGATAAAGGGGGCATGCCAATGATGAATAATTACTGTTATTTCCGTGGACTGCTATTAAGGATGCCATTTCTCCCCTTCATCTTAGATGTCAGCAGCTTATTTTGCTTTGGGGAATTACCACTTCTCCACTCCTTGCGGTCCTGGTGGGATTGTCAGCTGTTTTGGTCTGTCTCCCAGCGGCCCTCACCTCCTTGGCAAAGGGGTAGATGGTCATGTGACAATTCTGAGCCAGAATAAGTAAGCACATTCTCTCTCTTCTCTTCCTTCTCTTCTTCTTCTTCTTCTTCTTCTTCTTCTTCTTCTTCTTCTTCTTCTTCTTCCTCTCTCTCTCTCTCTCTCTCTCTCTCTCTCTCTCTCTCTCTCTCTCTCTCTCTCTCTCTCTCTCTCTCTCTCTCTCTCTCTCTCCCTTTTTCCCCAACCCTCATGAATTTCAATCTTGACCAGAGGCACACAAATTCAGAAGGAGCTTGATATAAATTATTCTAATTTCAAGGCCATGAAGAGTTCATCCATAGGCCCTAAGATTCATTATATTCTCCTGGATTCCAGTCCTTTCTGAATCCAGGATGATAAATGTTTCATTGGATTTTGTGAGTTCTTTAGTATTTGTTTTGTCCTAGGTTACATTAGGTTATTGTAGGTTACACTAAAGTAACAATGAACCCTGCTGTTTAAATGGCTGACAACAAGAGAAGTCTCATCTTGCTCATGTTAAATGTAGTCTATAGGTTGCCTGAAGTTCTACTCCATACTCTGCATGGTAGGTTGAAGATACAGCTTCAGTTTGGGTAATGGCTACACTTATGGCAGACAGAGAAGTATGGTGGGACAATCACAATCACACAGTGCCTGCTGAATCTGCTGCTGAGGTGAGCTTGTGTTTTCTCCTCTCACTTTCACCTGGCCCCAGCATGTCAACACCAGAGGAGCTGGAAGCAAACTTCTTATCAAGGGAGAAAATTAAGGAGAGATGAAATAAGAGGGGCTGTAGACACTTTGAATGATGATACAATTTGAACTCCAGTTCTGCCAAGTATTACCTGCATAAATGTGGGGAAATCCCTTCCCTTCCCTGAACTTCAGTTTCTACATCTTGACAGTAGTAAATCTCAATATGCAAATTCTCCCCCCCACACACACACTTTTTCTGGGCAAATAGAAAACTGTACACAGCCAGATGGGACCAAGTGACAAAAGCTGGCCAATGAAAGGAGCAGTAGAGATAAGTGTCCCTTCTGGAATGAGCCATGTGAAAGTCTCTAGAATCTCTTTTCTCTGGATGCAGCAACTAAGAAGACCACATGTTTTAATACACACAGTCTCTGCCACCTTGGGTCTCTGAGTGACTGTAAAGCAGAGTAAATCCCCTGCTACCAATTCAAGTTGGACATTGTAGCAAGAGAAAAAAGGCAATATTCTGTTATGCTAAGGAATGGATTTTGAGATTAATTTGCTTCTACCACATAACCTAGATTTTCCTTACTAATATAAAAATTGATATTGATATTAGAATAAAATATTAAAAATTGATATTGATATCATAGTTCTGAATTCCTTCCTGTTTGAAATACCTAGAGTGGCTACTATTTTCTGTACTAACCTGATGGATACAGAAGCCTAATCCAATCAGGAGGTGATTGGGAGGGATGTCTTGCACAAAATGACACCAGAGCTAGGTCTAAAACAATGAATAGAATAAGTAAAGGAGAAAAAGTGTTCCAGACAGAGTTGATAGAATGATAAAAAGCACAGATACAAGGAACAGAATTATGGAGATCTATATTCAATTCCCTCTACTGAAGTTATAGAAAATGAAGCTCGGGATATAAATAAGAAATTGTGTACCCCATTCTGGGGATTAGAGAGGGAAGAGCTTGTGTCCAATGTGAAGGTGCAGGAAGTTAAATTACACGAAGGCAATAGAAAAAGTCATTGATGGATATTAAAAGAGAAAGATAGGAGGTGATAACACATGGATTTTAGATAAATCTCTTCATTTACTATATGAATGATAAATTTGAGAGATGAAATAGTGGATAAAATGAAGACTAAGAAGCCATTTAGAAGGCTATTATGGTAGTCCTGGGGAAAGATAATAAAGGACTGAACTAGAGAAGTAGTATAGGAGATAAGACTAAGGAACAAATCGCAAAGTATTCTGGATAGACACTTAATAGTACTTGTGGAAGAATTCAGTGTGATAGCAAAAAAGGGAGGAAATTAGAAGTTTCTCAAGCTTCTAACTTGGATGACTGCATGGGTGAGATCCTAGAAGCTGAGACTGGCATTACTGGTGGAGCAGGTTTAGATAATTAATTCACATTTGTACTTACTGAAATTGAAGTGTTAAGGGTATATCCACATAGATTTGTTTATGAAAGAAATAGATTTTTGGATTTGAAACTCAGAGCAGGGTTCTAATCTAAAAATGCAGATTTGTAAATTTCAGAATCACTGACTATAAGTCGCAGCTCAAATCACAGTAGGGGGCAGATCACTCTGAAAACACTTGCAGAGCTGTGTCCTAGAATAACATTAAGAATGGAATTCACACATTATATATAAAAAAGAAAAAATCAAGAAAAAACAAAAAGAGTATGCAAAAAGTGATAACAATAAGTGTTAAATGCAGGTGTTTGGTATCTTATGATTTGGAAAATGTACTTTAGATTTGACAATGAGGAAGATTGCAATAGGATATAGGAGGGAATTAGAAATCATAAATGGCAAATAGTATGCACATTTTTAAAGGATTATAAGAAGAGAGTTATATGGGACCAATGAAAGAAAAATTTGAATATATTTCTAAACTTCAGAGGGAACCCTAAAAAAGAAAAGGTAGAAAATGTTTGCAGTAAAGATGAAGAGAAATGCATTCAATCCTCAGAAGACAGATGAAGAATTGGAGTCATGGTTAAAGGCAAAGGATTGGCTGAAGACCAAAGAGATACCATGTCTAATACAACTGGGAAAAAGGAGGTGAGATAGGTATGGCTGAGACAGGAAGATGGCAGGTTTGAAGACAACTGCAGCAACTTAGGGAGACCCTGTTTCAAAAAATAAAATAAAATGATAAAATAGAGGTTGGGGTGTAGCTCACAGGTAGAATGCTCCTGGGTTCAATTCCCAGTATCACACACACACACACACACACACACACACACACACACACACACACACACACACACACACAGAGTATCCTAGCCTGGATGATAAAGCATACAGTTTCTCTATCTAAAGGGGAAATGAATTTTTAAGAAATGTGTTGTTTCATCTAGAAAGAAAATGGGCCAAGTATTTTGTGGGTAGGTCTAGGATGAAGAGAGGTTAATGAGGTGATGTTCTGGGGATATGTTTGTACAATTGAATTCTCAATCCCTTCATGATTGACTATACAAACAACTTCTTTTCTTTCCATTCTGGAAATTCTCCTCAATAGCATGTCCTACTCATTCTGAGCTCATTGTTCTCACCTCAAAGGCTTCAACTAATCTCTCTACCTATGTCTAAATCTTTCCAGGCCCACTTTGAATTCTATCTCTGTTATGAAGCATTTCCTGATTATAACTGACTTTCTGGACTTTTCTATTCTCTGCACAACTGTGCACTTTTTGGATATATCAATGTGGGGTGCATCATTATAAGCTGCTCATGAATCACTGTGTTGGCTTTGCTCCTCTAAATAGCTTGCAAGCTCTTTGAGAGCATGGTCTGCATGGGGGCTATTTATTATTTTGGCTTCATTTTTCTGCTCCATCCCCATTTCTTTGGAGGAAGTGACTCTTTCCAATTTTAGCTATATATTTCTGTTGGAGATCAAGATAGCTAGTTAAAATAGTTTACCCCATCCCTCCCTCTCATCACAGAAATAACAAATGATAAAGTATAGATCAATAATAATACTGCATTCTGGTAATCATGGTAATTTGTTCATAAGACGACTAATGAATTTCATATTTAAAATTTTCCAAATGGGAGATGAAAAGAAAGGGAAAGTTTCATGTCTGTTCCAAGTCATTAGGATGGGACTTCCCAGCTGATAGCAGATATATCCTATGTGGTTAATTTTATATGTCAATTTGAGTGGAACACAGCACACACATATTTAGTCAAACATTATTCTGGCTGTTTCTGTGAGGGTGTTTTTTGGATTAGATGAACATTTTAACTGATAGACTGAACAAATCAGACTGCCTTTCAAAACTTTAGTGAGCCCCATCCAGAGTCAAAGTTCTGATCTTCCCTTGAGTAAGAGAGAATTATACAAGCATGAGTTCCTTTGAATTCAAATACTGGCTTTAATTATTGCCTTTGGACTCAAACTGAAACATCAGTTCTTTCTGGGTCTCGAGCCTGTTGGCCTTTGGACTAGAACTGCATTAGCTCTCCTGGTTCTTAAGTCTTTAGACTCACATGGAAACTAACCACTCTCCTAGATCTGCACTTGCTGCTTTTCCCTGGAGATTTTGGGACTTGTAAACCTTCATAGTCATGTGACCCATTTCCAAATAAATAATGAAACTGACATCTAAAGGTAAGAGGCAGAGGGGAAGAGAAACATGACTTTAAGTCACCACACCCTGCATTTATATTTAATTTCTACTGTTCCTAGTTCATGGCTATAATATTGTTTGCTTCAGTTCTGTGAACTAACCCAGAGTCTTCCAATAAATTCTTTCTGGTGTTTTAACTAGCTTGAGTTGTGCTTCTGTGACTCATAACCAAAAGAAACTTGACTAAAACAGTTTATGTTTTATATGTCTATATTCCCCGAAGCACTCAGAACTGTGGAGAGCACACAGGCTGACTGAATAAAAACTTTCTGATTGATTGATTGATTAATATTAGAATTAGGCTGCTCCTTCACCCAGGTTGTTCTTGCTAAACTTCAGGCCTTCTCAATATTATATTCTTAGTCCTATAGTAAAGAAAATTTATCCAGACTTCTCCTAGGAGATAATCCAACTCTGAGAAAACAGGGCCATTGGCAATAAATAGCCTACATTCACAAGGAATAAAACAGATTAGACTAACTAGAAATGTTGGGGCTGAAATCACAAAGATCATATTAGCCAAAGGGAATGCGGTAGATGATTATTTCATCTTGCATCCTGATAGTACATGTAGTAAAGTGCTGGGTACGGCATCTTTGTGAAATCTTGATAGCTAAATTAATTTAAATTGGCCAAATATGTAGATCTTAAATATCTGAATGCAGCAAACACAGGATGAATATAATATAGGAAGATGTCAGGTTGAAATGTACAGACTGGCTAATCAGATAATGGGGGATCAAGTTAACTCTGTTTTATTGGACTATCTTCACTAATAGCATCTGAGGGGGTAAACCACATGTTATGACATCTTTGAGGCATTGGTAAGAACATTAATAAATTAAACAAAGGATTTGAAGAGATATAAGAGATATACTGACAAGTAAAAGTTAGAATATTAAACAGAAAAAATACTCCTCAGATCACTTAGATCCCAAATGCTTAATTAGAATGAAAAGGAAAATGACTAAGTGAGATAAAGTTGTCAGATTTTAAAAGGATGCTGGGGATCAGTTTTAAGTACATTGGAAGGCAAGAGGATGTGATAGTCCAGAAAAGAGACACATCATGTACTTTGAAAAATTTTTAAAAGATGACCCAATATACAAAACCTACCTCTTTTCTCCACAAGCTACATACAAATTAAATGGGGGGAGACCAGACACACACATTCACTCAAATGCACACACTCACTACACATACACATAGAGGGAACATGGAAGCTGACTGTGGTGGCAAGGTATCAATGATCTGTATTCCAAAGAAGGTCAAAATGAACATCTATTGAAGATATAAAGGGCAGGTTCTTGGATTCAGGAGGATTTAAAATAGGAGTATTGAGAAAGACTTTGAAGACAGGGAAAGAGGAAGCAAGACAGAGGTCTCCTCAGTTGGGAAAGCAGAGGAGAGAAGCCTGGGAATCTGGTAACAGTCAAACTTGGTTCCATGTAAGACAATCTGGCTACTAATGCAGACAGGCAAATCAGTAAAAACACTTTACAAATAAAAGTTAACAAGTCTTGGCTCCGTTATTCTCCCTTCTACTGTGAATGATCTGAGTTTTAGCTCAAAGTCTTATCTGAAGGGGTTCAATTCTTGGGTTGAAATACCTTCCCCTCCACCTTTTTATGAATGTGCAAATGTTATAATGCAAAGGTGAACTGAAAAGCCCTTTGTCTTCAGAGACTGAAATATATTGCCCTAATATTGGTTGCTGATATTGCTCTTGCAGCAGCTGTTTTCCTATTAATATATGTGCAGATTACTTTGTTTAGCAAGGCTTATACTAAGACATCTTACTGGAAGGCTGAGTAGACACCACAGGGAGAATAGAAGAGAGTGCCTTGTCTTTAAAATTTTTATTTTAATGTATGGTCAAATTATCTTCCATCCCCAAAATAACATGAATATTTTTTTAAAATCTACTTCAGGAGTTGTATGTGGAGGGAATTTATTTATTCTATTAAAATGATCTTAAAACTTCCTTTGACTAAAAAGAGCATGACTTCAGGGGAAAATGTTTCACAAGGTAGTGACATTTGTAAACCATCCGGCAGCCTCATTTAAATCAGCTATTTATGGCATCCTTACTAGGCATAGGCTCTGTTCTAAGCATTTACTATCCAACTAAGCTTCGGTTCCAAAGATTTCAACTAAGGACTGGAAGATTTCTTCTTCCATTGATGGAGAAAAACTGTCATTTATCTTCTACTAATTTACTCATTTTTTTTTTTCGGTACTGGGGATTGAACTCAGGGGCATTCTACCTCTGAGCTATACCCCCAGCCCTATTTTGTATTCTTTATTTTGAAACTGGGTCTCGCTAAGTTTCCGAGTGCCTCACTAGGTAGCTGAGGCTGGCCTCGAACCCGGATCCTCCGGTCTCAGCCTCCCAAATGCTGGGATTACAAGCGTGCGCCACCACGCCCGGCTCTAATTTACTCATTTAATAAATATTAATTTCTCTCCAATTATGAACTAGGCACTTTTCTAAGTATCAAGAAAATAAATAGTATTGGCTAATACAAATAGGATTTCTTTTCTGATTGTTTTCTCAGAGAGTTCATTATTAGTGTATAGAAATACTACTGATTTTTATATGATGATTTTTTTATCCTGTTACTTCACTGAATTTATCACATTCAAAAGTCTTTTGGTGGAATATTTTGAATTTTCTATGTATGGAATCATATCATCAGTAAACAGGGATCATTTGATTTCTTCCTTTTCCTATTGGTATTTTCTGGCTTGATTGCTCTGGCTAAAATTTCTAGTCCTATGTTAAACAAGAGTTGATGAATACCCTTGTAATGTTCTTTATCTTAGAGGAAATGCTTTCAGATTTTACCCACTTACTATGATGTTAGTTATGGGTCTATTATATATATCTTTATTATGTTGAATTATAATCTTCCCATAACTAATTTATTCATGAATTTTATCATAAAGGATGTTAAATTTTATTAAAGGCTATTTCTGCATTTATTGTGATGAGCATATGATTTTTATCCTTGATTTTATTTATTTGCTACATTATATTTATTGATTTGCATATGTTGAACCATACTTGCATCCCTGGAATGAAACCAAATCTATTAAGGTGAATGATCTTTTTAATGTGCTGTTAAACTCTATTTTCAAGTATTATATTGAAAAATTTTGCATCTATGTTCTCCAGGAATATTGGTCTGTAGTTGTCATGTTTTTGTTGTATCCTTATGTTTTGGCAGCAGGATAATGCTGGTTTTGTAGAATGTAATCAGAAAGATTCCTTCCCTTTCCATATTATGGAATAAATTGAGGATCATTGGTGCTAATTCTTCTTTAAAATTCTGATAAAACTTGGCCGTGAACCTATCTTGTCCTGGCTCTTCATTACTATTTTAATCTCATTATTTTTATTTATCTATTTAGGTTTTTATATCCTCCTGGTCCAGTCTTGGTAGGGCATATGTGCCCTAAAATTTGTTCATTTCTTTTAGATTTTCCAATTTATTGGCATACAGCTTTTCAATATATCCCTCAATAATTATTTGAGTTATAGTTGTATCTATTGTAATGTCTCCTTTTTCATCTCTAATTTACTTATTTGGGTTGTCTATCTCTTTCTTTGATTAGTTTGGTTAAAGGTTGATTTTGTATATATTTTCAAATAATTAATTCTATTTCATTGATGTTTTATATTATCCTTTTAGTTTCTATTTCATTTATTTCTACTGATTGTTATTATTTCAATTTACTGATTTGGATTTGGTTTGTTCTTGTTTTTTAAGGCCATGAAATGTATCATTAAGTTATTTATTTGAGACACTTCTACAATGAAAATTGCAAAGTACTGAAAAAAAAACTGAACAAGATATAGGAAATGAAAGTAATCTCTAGTTTTCATGATTGGGAGAATCAATATTGTTAAAATGGCCATATTGTCCAAAACAGTCTACAATCTCCATCAAAATACTAATGACACTCTTCATTGAACAAAACAAAACAAAACAAAAATCTTGAAATTCATATGGAAGCACAAAAGACCCCAAATAGCCAAAGCAATCCTGAGAAAAAAAGACCAAAGCCAGAAGTTTTACAACACATCATTTCAAAACATACTACAGAGCCATCATAACAAAAACAGCATGATATCAGCATAAAAATAGACATATAGACCAATGGAAAAGAAATGAGGATGAGAAACAAATCCATACATTTTCATTCAACTGATTTTTTTTTAACAGGGGCACCAAAAAATGTACATTGGAGAAAGGACATCTTCAAGAAAGTGTTGGGACAACTAGATATTCACATAGAGAAGATTGAAACTAGGCCCCTATATCTCACCTGTACAAAAGTCCACTCAAGATGAATCAAAGACCTTAACATAAGACCTGAAATTTCAAAACAACTAAAAGAGAACATAGGGTAACATTTCAAGATATGGACACAAGCAACGACTTCCTGGATAGGATTCCCATATCCCAGGAAACAATAGCAAGAATTGACAAATGGGGTTAAATAAAATTAAAAGGCTTTCCACTGCAAAGGAAACAATTGAGTGAAGAGTAAACTACAGTATAGGAGAACACATTTACCAGCTATTCTGACAGAGGTTTAATCCAGAATACATAAATTAAAAAAAAAAAAACTTAACAGTAATAAAATGTAATCCAGTAAAAAAAAAAAAAAAAATGGGCAAATGGGCAAATTAATTGAATATCCACATCTCAAAAGAGATAGATGACCAATAAATATATGAAAAAATTATCAATATCATTAACCATTAGGGAAACGCAAATCAAAACTACATTGCACTGGGTACAATGGTACATGCCTGCAATCTCAGAGACTGGAAAGGTTTAGGTAGAAAAATCACAAGTTTGAGGTCAGCCTGGGCAACTTAGCAATACTCTATCTCAAAATAAATAAAATAAATGCTGGAGAGGTAGCTCAGTGGTAGTGTACAACTGGGACAATTCTATTAAAACACACACACACAGGATTGAGATTTAATCTCACCCCATTTAAAATACCTATCAAAAACTAAAAATAACATGCTGATGAGGATGTGAAGAGAAAAGAATCCTTATACATTGGTTGTTGGAATGTATATTAGTACAGCTGCTATAGAAAAACAGTATAAAGCCAGGCGTGGTGGCACAAGCTTGTAATCCCAGCATTTGGGAGGCTGAGACTGGAAGATCCGGGTTTGCGGCCAGCCTCAGCTACCTAGTGAGGCACTCCGCAACTTAGTGAGACCCTGTTTCAAAATAAAGAATAAAAAATAGAGCTGGGGGTATAGCTCGGAGGTAGAATGCCCCTGAGTTCAATCCCCAGTACTGTAAAAAAAAAAAAAAAAAAGAAAAAAGAAAGAAAGAAAACAGTATAGAGGTTCCTCGTAAAACTAAAAATAGTACTACCATATGAACTAACTATACCACTCCTGGGGATATATCCAAAGGAAATGAACTCAGCAAACAAAAGAGACACCCACACAACAATATTTATTGTGGCATTATCCACAATAGCCCAAGATATAGATATAGTATGTGCCTGTCAAGAGATAAATTTTTTAAAAATATAGTAGAGTCAGGCGTGGTGGCTCACGCTTGTAATCCCAGCATTTGGGAGGCTGAGACCAGAGAATCCAGGTTCACAGCCAGCCTCAGTCACCTAGTGAGGCACTTCGCAACTTAGTGAGACCCTGTTTCAAATAAAGAATAAAAAATAGGGCCGGGGGTATAGCTCAGAGGTAGAATGCCCCTAAGTTCAACCCCCAGTACCACAAAAAACAAAACAAAACAAAAAACATATAGTATACATACACAGTGGAGTATTATTCAGCCACAAAGAAGAATACAGTCTTGTCATTTGCAGGAAAATGGATGGAGCTGGAGGACATCATGCTGAGTGAAATAAGTCAGACACAGAAAGGCAAGTGTTGCATATGTTCTCTTATATGTGGAAACTTAAAAAAAAAAATCACCTGAAAGTAGTAGAAATGGAAAGAAGTACTATTAGGAAGCAGAAAGAGGAAAGAGGGCAAGAGGACTGGGGAAGAGAGAGATAGAGAATAGAAGAGTGATAGACAACATTATTGATGAATGATATAGGCATGTATGGAAATATCACCATGAAACCTATTAATTTGTTAATAAAATAAATTTGACAGGAATACTTTTTGTGTGTGATACTGGGAATTGAACCCAAGGGCATTCTACCTTTGAGCTATACCCCCAGCCCTATTTTTTATTCTTTATTTTGAAACAAGGTCTCCCTAAGTTGCAAAGGGCCTCACTTAAGTAGGTGAGGCTGGCCGCAAATCTGCAATCCTCCTGTCTCAACCTCCCAAGTACTGAGATTGTAAGTGTGTGCCACCACGTCCCGCTAGGAGCACTTTTGAAAAAGAATATAGCGGTAAACTAAACAAGACAAGGTAATAAGCAATCTAGAATATATTTTGTGAAGCAAAAGAACTCAAGATAATGTGGTAAGGACATGGATTGGATGTTGTTTTGAAGGAACTGACCAGGGAAGTCCTCTATGAGAATGTGGAATTTGAGTAGAAGCAACCAGAACGGCGTGAGCAGGCACACCCTGTAGATTTTTTGGAGAGACCCTATTGTAGGCAAAGCTAAGAGTTAGTTCAAACGGCCTCTGAAGATCTAGCATGTTTGAAGAACAATAAAGGGGGCAATGTGGTTGTCAAACTGAGACCAAGGGGAAAGTTACTGGAGGTGAGTGAGATCGATCAAGTGGGGATCTGGTAAATGGGTCAATTTTATTCTGGGTAACATTAGAAAACTTAGATTGTTTGGGGGAAGAGAAGTGATATTATATAACTTATTTTTAAAAAGGTACTTTGTGTGTGAGAGCAGTTAAGAATCAAAACTGAGAAACTTGCTTAGGAGGCTGTGGCAATGCTCCAGTGGAAAGAGTACGGTGGCCTGCATCCCTGGACTGTGGTGAGGGAAGGGGGATAATGGTAGAGCAGAAAAGTGGTGAAAGAAACAATTTTCTAAATATATTTAGGTATAAAATGGATGGAGTTTTTTTTGGTCAATTGTATTTAGGGAATAAGAAGAAAAAAAAAAAAACAGTACAAATCAAGGATGAATCCGAGATTGGGGGCCTGAGTAAATGGAAACTGGAGTTGGAGTTTAATGATCCAAGGAAGAAAGAGGGATGTTCAAGGTGGGACTGTGTTTCATATGTGAGTTTGAGATGCCGGTTATACATATAGGTGAAAAGATGAACATGTGCGAAGAAAATGGATAGAGGAATGTGGAGTTGAGGGGAGGAGTCAGGACTGAGAAGTAAATACCAGAGTTCTCAGGGCATTGAATATATTTAAAACACCTGCCAAAATAAGTTCACCTAGGGAATGAGTGCAGAATAAAGACTGGAAGGATTCTAAGAAAGGAGCTCTAAGGCATTCATTCCATTACTCACAGGTTGGGCATATAAAATATAATTGAGCGAGGGAGACTGAGAAATAGCAGTAAGCAAGGTGGGAGGAAAACAATGAGGGAAGAGTGTCCTGAAGGCCAAGTGGATAAATTATTTCTGGAGGAAAGAGGATTAAGAAATAGGCGAACAATAACCGTGACTCTGGTAACAGATAGGGAGAGAGGAGACTTCCTAATGTTGACATCCCCTGACTAAGTTACTTGCTCTGGGTTCTCACTGCCTAAGGGACTTGAGCCACAAGTTACATGCTGCAGGCTTATCCTCACCTGTACTCCTGTTCTTACTGAATTCAGCAGCTTTTACTCTTATCTCAGGTTGACACCTTCTAGTTTCTAATTATTTCCAACTAAAGAAGAATATCAGGCAACCATTTTTAAAAGAGATGATTACATATCCTCCTTAATTGAGGCTTTCTTCCTACATCATCATCATTATTATATAGGCATTGTTGGTATCTTCATTATCTAATCACTTTTTGTAGAGTCTGCAGGTACCACTGAACTAAGATCTTTTCATACACACTCCGTTTTAATCTGGGCAACAATCTGAGAGTTAGAGATTTTGCTTCTATTTTAGTACATGAGAAAACCAAGACAGGTGGGTAAAGTGCTTGCTTGTAAATGGCAGAGCCAGGACCCCAGGGTGTCTAAATCCAGAGCCTATGCTCTTAACTACTCCCCTGCTCTGATTTATGACTTTCATGTGCATTTACTCTTAGTGCAAGAAATTTTATTTTATTTAAAAACAAAAATAAATACTCCATGCACCTATCAGAACAATAGTCTATCTAATGCCCAAATATTTAGACTCCCTCTTTAGATGTTCACATACTTCATAGGGTAGCACCCCCATTCTACCCTTGATCCCCCAAGAATTTATCTCATTGTCTATTGAGGAGTGGGGGTGTTGCTTTGGGTTTTGAAAGAAGATGAGGATAAGAGATAAGCACATTTATGGTTTTTATTACACACATTATATGCATTTCCTTATTGTATATACCACTCCTCTCAAGTCAGGCTTTCAATTATTTGTATCTATAGACTTGGTTTAAAGCTAAATTATATTTATTTTGCAAATACATGAAAGAGAAAAGTTGATTTTTATTCTTTACATTTACTAGTTTTGCATCCCTAAAAATATTAGGCTCCATTAATTCTATCCTTGTTAAAGCAAAATATTTATAGCATATTTTTGCACATTGTGCTCTATTTGGACAATATTTTTCTCCTATATCACATTTATAGTGCTAATACTCTTACTAGAATTTTTATCTTGTAGATTTAAGATTTAGTTCACCATTTTTGATGACAGACAATGAAAGGGGGAGATTTGGCCCTAAACCTATGCAACTGGACTAAACTCCATTTACCTCTGTTAAAGATATCCATTTCACTTCTCAGCTTAATGAAAACCAGAACACTATTTTAGTAGACATGGTACCATTACTTTTAGCTAATGCATGTCTTTTGATCTAATTGTAGGATTTTTATCTCATCATAAACCTTTCATTCATATTCCAATGCCTTTTTCAAAGACCATCCTCAAAAACCAACAGGAACATGCTAATAACTTAATGGGGGGTTTGAGCTCCACTGAGTTTCTCATTATTCCCAACAGCTCAACAAACTTAAATTCAGAACTGCCATCTTAGAATTTCCTTTCAACATACTTAACAATTTAAGAAGCTAAGTTTTCATTTTAAATTCCACAAGGACAAGGCAGCAAATTTTCAGTGTCTAATACGCCTGCTCTCTGCATCACATGCTAACCTATGGACAAATATAAAAGAAACAAACCAGCAGCAGCTCTAAGAACTAAGATAGGAAAACCTATGAGTTAGTAGCAAACATCCAGGGCAGAGACAAGTTCTACTAACTAACCTATGGACAGCTCTTGGGACTCACCCTTCGTCCCTTCTTTTTCCCTTCTGTTATTTTCATTTTTTTTCCAGAAAATTGTTGACTTGACTCCCTGGTATTCACCTCCTTCCCATTTCTTAACCATCAATGTCTTCAACTTTCAGATTTCAACCAAAAACTCCTTCTCTTTGCGGTGCTAACCCTGATGCCTGGTGTAGGAGCAGACCTTGTTGGGAGATTCCTTAGAACTTTGTAATTCTGCCATAACATTTATGACACTTGAGCATCAGGATTACTTTGAATCTCATCAGCATCACATTTTGGGCAATGAGGGCAGGAACTCAATACTTTATCCAACAGATTGTCTATCACATATTACATACCTTATAATTATGCATTGAACAAGTGAACTGCATTGTTAAAATAGATGGATAAATAAACATTCATGTGGTGCTACAGTGTGGTTTATGAGTGAAGACTTCCTTAGACAATGTGATGGATTCAAATCTCAGCTTGAGCACTTGACAAACTTAAATTACTGACCTGGGTAGATCACTAACTTTATTTGAATTCCAGATGCTTCTCTATAAAAAAATTGAGATAAAAATAGATGTTTACTCAGATAATTATTGTGAATATATGATAAAATTCTTTATATGGTATTGTGTTTAGAATCTCAACATATTCAGCATATATTTGTTACTATTATTATTAAATGGCATTATCATTAAATAATAAAATATTCTTACAAGTCAGAGTGTGAATTGTCTTTGAAATACTGGTTATGAATTTCGAAATAACACTAATGGAAAGGTTTAGAAAGCAAAAATAAGGAATGTATAATAATGAGTTGAATCTACAGCCATAGGTAATTAACAAACATTAGGATTTTACTTGACATTGGCCAACCAAATTCTCCACTAGGTATCAAGGAGAATGAGTATTATCCCTTTGTCCTTACCTTTGATAATTGAATAAATACAGTTGAATGATGTATTCCATAAACTACAAAATGATTATTAGCAGAATTAAAAAGTGTCTTACAAATAAATATAGAAGCCTAAAAAAACGAGTATCTCTAATTAAACAGAACATTAAGAAATAGCAGAGTAGGAAAAAACAAACAAATGAAAATAATTTTATAAAACATGGCAAATATGAGGCCAAATATACTAGTTAGGAAAACATATGTAAATACATCATGTATCCTAGCTCTCAGAATCATATTTTTAAAGGTTGATGCAATCCTCATAGAATAAATTTATAAGTATTTAAATGAAAGATGCACAAATGGTAATTAGAAATTATCTTACAGTTTTCTACAATATTACTTCTTTAATTAGAGAGAACATGGCTGAAGTTAATATATATGAAAAGTTCAGAAGAGTGCTGGCCCAGGGTGAGCTCCACTTATGGGCTCATTCATAGGAGGAGTCTTTGCTAAGGCCCTGCCAGTATCATCTAAATAATACATCAAAGTCAAGACATCAGCGATAGTATCACAATCATTCAGCCTTAGGCTGTAGGGTTTAGTTGGTCAGATTTGTGGGAGGCCCCCGGGTAAAATTCCATGTAGTGATTTCAGTTACTTGTGGTGCAGCTCATCCATCACCATCCTATCCCTTATAGGTAGACTAATGAGTGGCATGTAGGAGGGACTTACTTCCATTATTTTCACTAAAATAACAATAATAGCATGAAATTGCTCTTCAGTTTACAAAGTGGCTTCATTTCTATTTTCTGAGATCAAAGAAAACTTTAAGTAAAATTTTATTTGTATTCTTTACTCTCCCCTATCATGTGAATTCAGCTATTGTATTGATTTAATTCAGTCATTGGTTAATTTGTCCATCACTTACCAGGTGTTTTGCATGTATGTAAAGGTGAGAGAAAAGGTGCATAGTCCCTGCCCTCTGAAATCATATTGTCTGTTGAGAGACAAAAATTAGTTTCTTATCCAAACTGAAGCAAAAGGCACAGTTCTATGAGAGCACATTAGCATATAACCAAGATGTCTATCCCCTTTGACAGGGGCAAGAGTAGGCCAGGATTTTCACAGAAGATCTGTTACAAGGAAAAGCCAGTGGTCCAAACCGTCCTTTTAACATCCAGAATGCTGATTCCGGTGAGAATGGGGAAATTTATATTCAATGGATTCATTGACCCAATCACCAAAGCCAACTCTGCAACTCTGTAATGTATTGGCTTATTGGCTTATACTTTGTTTTATTCAAACTGTGTGTGTGTGTGTGTGTGTGTGTGTGTGTGTGTGTGTGTGTGTGTGTGTGTGTGTGTGTGCGTGTGTGTGTATGTGCGTGTGTGTGTATTCTGAAAGATATATATTTATTATATTTTTGGAAAAAATATTATATCATATGTATCCTATATATTACATCTTCTGAAAAATATGTGGTTTTGCACTCATTAATCTAATGCATGTGTATCTATGTTTATAGCTGCACAATTCACAATTGCCAAACTATGGAACCAGCCAAGATGTCCATCAACAGATGAATGGATTACAAAACTATGGGCTATGTACACAATGGAATTTCACTCAGCCATAAAGAAGAACAAAATCATGTCATTTGCAGGGTAATGGATGGAACTGGAAAAAAATTATGCTAAGTAAGATTAGTCAGTCACAAAAAGTAAAAAATTGTTATGCTCTCTCTAATATGCAGAAGCTAGGGAGAAAGTGGGACATAAGAGGGATTCTAGATGAAGAAGGAGAAACCTTAAATGAGCAAAGAAGGTGACTTAACGGAAGGTGATGGGGAGAACACCTTTGTGTACTTTCACAAACATATCAAAGCCAATCACAGCTGAACTTGAGAAAGAGGGAGGGGGAAGGAGTAGGGTGGGAATTGGGGAAGGGTTATATGGGAAATGTGCCTTTACCAGCTTGTGCCTAACAAAGATGTATGATTACAATGCACCAATAAAAAAAAAATCGTAAATACTGGGGCAAAAATAAAAGAACAGATACATCCAAATGGGCTATTGTATGTAAATCTAGAGTGAAACAGTTTCAAACAGGTTTACTATTGGAAAGGAGACATGTGGCTCCTTACCCAGTGTTCTGCTCCAGCTACATGGGAAGGAAACAGCCACACAGTATATTCGGAGAGCCTGCTTGGCCTGTTTTCCAATATCTGTAAATGAGTTTATAAAAAAATTAGCTTAACAAATAATACCCAAATATATTCCTCTTTTAAAAATAAAAACATTGGAAATAAGATCAAAGTCCTCTTTGATGACCACTCATAGTTCTACATCATGTGCCATCCATCTATGGAGGTAATCACTGTTACTGGTTTGATGTTTTTTTTTTTTTCTTTCAGGATAATGTTCTTTGAATTTACATATACACCTGTGTGGTACTGTAATGGGGTATGCGATCTCCCAAATCGTAGGTCCTTGGTATTCGTGGAAAAAAGAATTTTAACACGTACCAGTCAAAAACATCTGGCAGGGTTTATTTAGGGACTCAGGGGAAAAATGGAAAGAGGAATGGAGAAGGGGAAGGGAAAATGGGAAAGGGGAATCCCAGGTCACCCGGACAGGTCGAAGGGCAGGTCACAAGAGAGCGAACAAAGGAAGGTGCAGAAAAATATGAGAGGGCGGGGTCCTTTCCTCCCCAGCCCCTCTTTCTCAGGTTTCAGGTGGGCAATAGGTGGGCTCCTCGGGTGGGGGCAGATCATAGAAAAGTTGGATCCTAGCCGGGCGTGGTGGCTCACGCTTGTAATCCCAGCATTCGAGAGGCTGAGACTGGAGGATTCGGGTTCGCAGCCAGCCTCAGCTACCTAGTGAGGCATTCCGCAACTTAGTGAGACTCGGTTTCAAAATAAAGAATAAAAAATAGGGCTGGGGGTATAGCTTGGAGGTAGAATGCCCCTGAGTTCAATCCCCAGTACCACAAAAAAAAAAAAAAAAGAAAAGTTGGATCCTCCTCTTCTCCAGTTCCAGGATGGATGTGAGCTTCAGGTGGGGGCAGGGCTTTTCCGGAGATTGGGCTTTTCTGGAGATTGTCTTTGGCGGTGAATTTCAGGTGGGGGGCAGGCAATAAAGAAAAACTTCCAAGGGGTGGAGTTAGCTTAACTCTCCAGATTTTTTAAAAAAGCTATATTTTAAAACTATATTTTCCTGGATCCTCCCAATACCATCCTCCTACCTAACTTTTTGCTTCCTAGGCTACCTCATCAGTACTAGTTTCTCTAGTTTTGCACAAATAATATTATTCTGCAGATAGTTTTTGAATTTTACTGGTGCAATGTCATTATACATTGTAGTGAGATTCAAAGTGATACATTCATATATGCACACAACATCTCTTTGAGAGTATCCTTCTGTACCACCCCTCTTCCCCTGCCTCCCTCCCTATACATCCTGGTGAGATGTGAACATAATATTATTTGGTCTGTTTCCTTCTTCCAGCCTTCTTTTTCCCTTCCCCTCTACCCTGCCCCAAACTCCTTCTAAACTTATTCTGCTGATCTCTTTTCTCATTTTTATGAAGTTCTTTTTCTTTCCTTATTTCCCCCTCTAGTTTCTACATATGAAAGAAAACATGTGACCCTTAGCTTCCTGATAGCCAAATTATGGAGCCAACTTAGGTGTCTGTCAGCCGAAGAATGGATAAAGAAACTGTAGATATACTTTTTGAAATCTTTGTTTTTACCAAAGAATGTATCTTTCAGATTTTGTGACAATATAAATAGATTTACTGCATTCATTTTTAATGTTGCAGGATATATCAAAGGGAGGGTATGTAGAGTTTATTCATTCCCCATCAGTGGTAGTTTTAGGTTGTTTCTCATTTTTCCCCCAATGTGATAGTGGAATATTAATGATGGTGGAATATTAACCATTAATTCATATGGTGCTATGAATATTCTAGTGAACATGCTAGTAGGACTTTTTCTATGCGGCCATCATATATGGAAGTAAGCTTGTAAGAACATTGGCATCGTCTATCACTTCATAATTTTATAGTTTTCCAGGGATGGCACTTTTAAAATGTCAAAAATCAAAATAACCTGGGTACCGGCCAACCAGAAAGGCACCAAGGAGCCCGGGCAGGTGCCAGACAGAAGTACTCAGAAACTGCATTTGTTCCTTCTGCCCAAATACCCACACTTGGATTGAGTTTTCACTGTTTGCATCCAAGAAATGTTTTTCTTCTCTTACAAATACTCTTATTTGAAGGGAAGAAATATCATATCTTATATTGTAAGAGTATTTGTAAGTACTCTTGTTTTATAAGACTTTGACTATTCACACTACCAATGGTTTCCCTCCACTGTCTGACAAATAAGCCAAAGACTGTGTGTGTGTGTGTGTGTGTGTGTGTGTGTGTGTGTGTGTGAAGGTACATTATGGCTGACATAAAAATAATACTAATTATTATTTTAAATAAAACTAATAACTCAATTTAAATATCTAAATGATGCAAATAATAAGCATTTAATTAAGCATATAATGCTAAAGGAAGATTTTCAGAGAACAATACACATCTTCATGGGTTGATAGCTTTCTCAGTAAATATTAACTACTTTTTATCTGTTTAAATGTTTTATAGAGTTTGACCAAGATATTTTTACAAATCAAAATTTTAGTTTAGGCCTTTTCCAGAATTTTGTATGCACTTGATGTTTCAAATCAGTTCTCCTCAACAGCTTCTCTAACTTTTTAAAGTTATAACTCTGCATTTTTAAGGAACCACTCTTATGACTACTCAGCTTCCATAATTGTTAAAAAAAGTCAAAAGCTTCAGTAGTCTTCTACATAAGGGTGTTTCTTTCATCCAATTTTCCATATCATGGAATCAGAAAAGAAGGAAAAGAAATACATGGAGCACTCCCTTACTGAGATTTAAAAACCTCCTCATGATTACTTCAAAAGGGTCTACAAGAAGCACTTTTCTGTTTAATTATATCTTATTCAGGTTTTTTTTTTTTCTTTAGAATAGTAGGAAACGGGAATAGCATGGCATGTCATAGTATGTTCCCATCTACCCAATGGAAGCTCCTAGCAAGTTGCAACAGTAAATAACTGAAGACTATTTCCTCTGGCAACACAACTAGCAATAACACCAACCCCCACAGATGACTGCTCTTTGGCCAAAATTTTTCATGCTATTAGAAAAATTTAAAATGAACTAAATGAGGATTTTCGGAGCAAATCAAAACTGGTTATCTAATGACAACGAAGAGAGGGGAAGCACAGGTCAGTCCTATTTTCTATGCCCCTTCCTTCAATCCCTCAGAAGTACAGTTGTTTTGTACCTTCTGGATTCAAAAGCAAATCAAAGCCACATTTCATTCAAACTGCTCATGAAAGAGGGATCTTGGGAGGCAATTTTCAACCCTATGATTTTAGAATCTATTAAACCTCTTGTTCTTATAATTATCTTCACATTTTCTCCATTACTTTACATAGACGGCAGAATAAAGAAGCTGCAATTTTGATTACAGGATTGTTTTAATCTCATTACTTCCTCATATCCACTTTTTCTCTTTAATTTCTAATTTGAAACATATTAAAATAATAAAAAATATTTCAATTATTCTAACACTAATTATTCTACAGGTCTATGATCCTAATCTCTCAAACATCTTACTTATGTCATTGAAGCACATACAATTTTAAGCGTTAGGGAAAAATAATTTTAATTTATTCTGTAACTGAAGAGCACTATATTTAATTTGATAGTACATCAGTCTATTCAAACTGAATTTGAAGGGGAGAAATATCATGCTTTTGGAATGCCAAAATCAAAGTTTCCTATTCTTTACTCTATAGATGAACCTGACATCAGTCATTTAAAACACACAACAAGATAGGTACAAACAACAAGATAGGTATATCCACTAGCCACATATAACTCTGATCAAGGCACTATGTCAGGCTCTTAGACACAAAGGTAAAGATTTGGCTTTAAGAAGCCCACTTTGTTATGAAAGACAATATCGACAATATAGCCAGTATTATGAAGTGTAGGAACATGCTGATGGAACATTTCAGACACTAATGATTCCTTCCCACTGAAGAAACCATGAGGAGAGTATCATGGGGTTATAATTTATTAGAATTAGTAGGATTTCAAAGCATATATTGAATCGTATTTTAATGAACTCAGAAAACCATTGTTAAAAAAAAAAAAAAAAAACAACTTTAAGGAGGCAGGCATGGTGGCCCACGCTTGTAATCCCAGTACTTGGGAGGCTGAGACCAGAGGATCTGGGTTCATGGCCAGCCCCAGCTACTTAGTGAGGCCCTCTGGAACTTAGTGGGACCTTGTTTCAGAAATAAAGAATAAAAAAACAGGAATAGGGGTGTAGCTTGGAGGTAAAATGCCCCTGGGTTCAATTCCCAGTACTGCCAAAACAAACAAACAAACAAACAAACAAACAAAACAGAAACACTTTGAGGATTGTAGTTTACGAAGTCTACTTACAAAGAGGCAAGATACAGTCCCAGCAAGTTCCATTTTTCTCTTCTACCTTCCTTATAACAACTGCCCCCACTTCAGCCAGAAAAGCTTTGTTTTTAGTTGCAATTTATATATGTTTTGCAAAAAGAAATTATTGTATTATCTGTTTTGCAAATTAAAACTATTTAATATAGAGTATATGTATGCATATGTGCATACATTTTTAATTAAGCTCACCTCTAGTAATAGACATACAGATAGACATACATAGAAACAAATAGAACCTCAGACCTTGAAAACAAGAATAAAACACTTTTTTAAAATCATCAATCTACCTTCAATCAGAGAATTTGCATGTAATGAAAACAATGAGGTCAAGTATAAGTGGAGCGCACATTATTCTCCATACTTAACAAGAGAATGACTTGCTAAGACTAAAGCATTTCACAGTTGAAATTATTCTGTGAAATGACTGACTTGGATTTATCTACTCTTTGTTTTTCATAAATTCTTCAGTGTAGTACATTATTTTAAAAACAAATACAAAGATCTATACTACTCTTTAAAACATTTTTTGAAATTTTGAAATATACCTGTAACCATTTTCATTTGCCATGAAAATCATCTTTGTATTTTGAGGAGGGAAAGTGCAATAGTTCTTTGGAGTCTTCACACATCAGTTCTCTTTGGAGCAACGGGACAAACGTAGAAAAGAAGGGCAAGTTCCCTTTCTTCATTGCCCGCAAGATCCGCACATTAAATCACAGAGGTGACCTATGGGTTGAGTATCATAAAAAATTAATCGCTTGTTTGTTCAGATTGACAAAACAGTTTTCCCTTCACTTCTGTCAGACTGGATCTCTCAAACTGAGTCACGTTTTTTGCTACATGCATAGAAATATATGCATTCATGCACGCACATGCCTGCACCTCTCAGTCTCCTGGTTCATCTTGAGAAATGAGAGAGAAAACTAAAAAGTGGAAACAAATAAGGACATTTCTTCCTGCAGAGAAAATTGGGAAATTTTTTTAAAAATTGTTTTTTTTTTTGGTACATTATAACTACACATATTAGTGGAATTCACAATGACATAGTTATACATTTACATAATATAATTTGATTGATTTCCTTCCCTAGTACCCCCTTTCCCTCCTCATCCCCTTCTTTTACTCTACTGATCCTTTTCTATTTTAGTGACAGCCCCCCTTTTTTTTCTCTAGGTTCCACATATGAAAGAGAAAACATATGACTCTTGACAGAAATTTTGGAGTCTACCTTATTTCTCTTAACATAATGCTCTCCAGTTCCATTTATTTTTCTGCAAACGATACAGTTTTGTTCATTTTACAAATGGATAAAACTCCATTCTGTGTATATTCCCTTTATACATTCATCTGATGATGAACACCTTGACTGGTTCTATAATTTGGCTTTTGTGAATTGTGTTGCCATAAACATGGATATGCATATGTCCTTATAGTATGATGACTTTAATTACTTTGGAAAAACACTGAGGAGTCATATACCTGAGTCATATGGTGGTTCCATTTTTAGTCTTTTAAGTAACCTTCATGCTGATTTCCATAGTGGTTGTCCTAATTTACAATCCCACCAACAGTGTGTAAGTGTTTCTTTTCCCCCACACCTTTGCCAGCACTTATTATTATTTGTATTCTTGATGACTGCTATTATAACTGGAATGAGACAAAATCTCAGTATAGAGTTGACTTGCACTGCCCTGATTGCTAGAGATGTTGAACATTTTTTCATATATTTGTTAATCATCTGCATTTCTTCTTTTGAAAACTGTGTAATTCATTTGTACCTTTATTGCTTGGTTATTTGGGGTTTTTTTTTTTTTGGGGGGGGGGTCCTGAGCTTTTTGAGTTCATATATTCTAGTATCAATTCTCTATCAAAAGAGTAGTTGGCAAGATTTTCTTCCATTCTGTAGGCTTTTTCTTCTATCAATTGTTTCCTTTGCTGTGCAGAGCTTTTAAATTTGATGCCATCCTATTGGTTAATTCTTGATATTATTTCCTAAGCCTTAACAGTCCTATGGAGAAGGTAATTGCCTGTGCCTATATGTTGGAGTGTTGACACTATGTTATATTCTAGCAGTTGCAAAGTTTCTTGTCTAATTCCTAGGTGTTTGATCCATTTTGAGTTGACTTTTGCGTAGGGTGAGAGATAGGGATCTAGTTTCATTCTTATACATATGAATTACCAGTTTTCCAACACTACTTTTATTCAATGTATGTTTTGCCATCTTGGTCAAGGATCAGATAACTGTATTGGTATGGGTTTGTTTATATATGTCTTTTATTTTATTCCATTGGTCTATATGTCTACCAGCACCATGCTATTTTTGTTACTATAGTATAGCTCTGCAGTATAATTTGAAATTGGATATCGGGATGCCTCTAGCATTGTTGATTTTGCTCTGAATTGCTTTGGGTACTCTGTTCTTTTATCCTTTTATATGGATCTTAGGACTATTCTAGTTTGGAAAACAGAAAGTTTAAGACCAGTTGCAGAAACATTGAGAGAGAATTGTTTTTATTTTGTAAAATACTCTTCTTGGTCTTTTGACTTCAGATGGTTGTTGGGGTATGTCCTGTTGGTTTTTGAAGAAGAAAAGAAGAATATAAGCCCGTCTGCCCATGACATCAAAAGACTTGGAGGATGGACAAATGAACCTGGAGGAAGGGTGTGAAATTAGAAAGGAAAGGTATCTTCAGCATAGTAAGTGTATGAAGCTAGATTGAGAAAACAAATAGAATTTTTCTAGAGTTGGTAATGACTAAGGCCTTTAAGAAGAAAGTCATTGAACTTTTTTTTTTTTAATAAATGGAGGTAAAAGGGAAAAAGAAGAATGTAGAAAGCTATGTTCAAATCCCTGGCATAGATGTGGTCTCTAATATTTTGGTAATCTCTATATTCAAAGCCTCAACACATCATCCAACACTGTTTTTAAGATCCATCCCTCTCTTCTCCTGGTTCCAAAATGTCTCTTCAGCTATATCTACTACTAATATCTTATAACTCAGGTCATTGGCTGGTGACTCCCAACATAGCTAAAATGGGAAGCAGTTTGAATGGACTCTTGCTCCCTAGTAAATGAGTAAGGCAAAAAATAAATAAATAAATAAATAAATAAATAAATAAATAAATAAATAAATAAAAAGAGTTTTGGCAAAGTGACTGGCAGCAGGTCAGGCCAGGCTTCTATTGTCTCTTTCCTGGAT
The DNA here is from genome assembly GCA_004027655.1 of Graphiurus murinus. Classification (NCBI taxonomy): domain Eukaryota; kingdom Metazoa; phylum Chordata; class Mammalia; order Rodentia; family Gliridae; genus Graphiurus; species Graphiurus murinus. The sequence continues at coordinate 34,891 of PVLC010003749.1, forward strand.
TTGACTGAATTGGAATAAGGGCAAGGAGAATGCAGACATCTCCTCACTACTCAGCTAGCTAGGAGGATCTTAACTATCCAAGACCTCTCTCTCTCTCTCTCTCTCTCTCTCTCTCTCTCCATATATATATATATATATATATATATATATATATATATATATATATATATATATTTCATTGAAATAAAAAGCCATATATATATATATATATATATATATATATATATATATGTCTTTCATTGAAATAAAAAGCCACAAACATATTTTCTTTGTTCCCTGAGTTTTATCTTTATTGGTACATTGGAGACACATCTATTGACCTGAATAATAGAGGATTACAGGTCTAATGGGGGATGTGGACAAAGAAGAGAATGGATAAGAACCATTTAGAGTTTAACAAACGCATTCTGCTCATGCCAGTAATTGAGAATTGTGATGATTCAATTGTTGGAGTGAAAACTTCCTTCATTTGCTATGAAAAGTTTCATAAGCAAAAGGAAGAACTATGAAATTTGGTAACTGGTCGCATGTCCTTTTTCTCCAGCCACCCTTTTATTCCCTAGATTGGAGACATGTGGAATTTCAGCTCACTGAGTTTGTTCCTATGTTGGAGCTCTTACACCTCACTCTTTTCTGGGAATGCTCAAATCTTCAGATAGCTGGCTCCTTCTCAATTTTCTAGTCTCTGCTCTGCCACCTTCCCTAAAGAAAATATACACTTTCTATTTTCTGCCTAGCACTTGTCATTATGAGAAATCCATTCTATCTTTCCTCTACCTATGTCTATCTTATCTAACAATTTTTTTTCTGTCTTTATGAAATATCCCCACTAGAATCTCACTTTCATGAGAGCAATGATATTTTTTGTTGGTTCTCTGCTCTCTGCCCAGAATGTAGAATAGTACAACCAGCACACAGTGGGTGGTCATGAACAAATACTAGTATTTAAGGAGGTTTTAGAGAGACTATTTATTTACTGTTCTTTGTTTTCAGTACATGGGTTAACAACAATGGTTCTTATCTATTCCTCAAAACTGTGTTATTTTTTGTTCACTATCTAATAAAATTCTGTCTAGAATGTAGTAAGTTTACATGTAATTTTTAAACATTGGGTCTATCAGGCTTTCTAACCAAATTAGGTTGGCCCTTCCCCAAATTAATATAAACTATTAAATTTTTAGCAATGCAATGATGTATGATTCACCAAAGAGCTCAAAGTCCCTTTTTTTTTTGTTAAATAAAATCTAAAGGAAATGACTAATTAGTCAATTTGAATGATTTCCAAATAATACCACCAGTCTGTGTTTGTCTATACTACCAAGGTGAATTATTCATTAGCATTTATGAGAAGTGCCTGAAGAACACTAGCAGTGGGAGTAAAACAACCTGAAATGGTTTTTAAATGACCTTCCAAGCAACTTGGATTAGCACTGGCATTATTCTCCCCGTACAAATCAAGTTAAAATTTTCCATGTGTCAGGTCTCAGAAGAAGGCAGTGAAACAGCATTGCCTCACAAGGAAATGACCTTCTGCAATTAGATTCAGCTTCTTTCTCCATGTAGTATCTGTGTGCAAGTGTGCATGTGTGTCTGTATGCATGTGCATGTGTCTGGGGGGGGGGGCATGAGAGACAGAGAAGCAGAGAGAAGGAGAAAGAAAGAGATGGGGAGGATGGAAGGAAGAAAAGAGGGATGAGAGATAAAGTAATAGGAAGGGGGAAAAAGGAAACATGTAGTGCATAAAGGAAATAAAAGAAAAATAGGGAACAAACATAGGGAATAAAGCTTGTACAGCAGGAAGAAGAGAGGGAGGAAGGGAGGAGGGAGATGCTCCTGATAGAAATGACAGATTCAGAGACAGGCTTTCCCTTGAGTTGGCACACCAGGTTGCCAGGCTCCCAGGGGTTCTCCCAGGTGTGCAGGGTCACCTGACTTCATACTGATTAAAAGTGTAAATTGCAACACAAAAGAAAAAAAAAGTAATTGCCACGTTGTTTCTCTCCTGTGAGGTCACACTCCCTGGTTGTAGCTGAGCCTGCTGCTAGGCACACCCCTCTTGTTTAATAAAATTGTATTAACTTTATCCCTGCCCTTGATTTGTGGCTTTCTCACGTTGTGAGGAATAAATAATAAATGATTGTAAAGCACTTGTACATATGAAATGCCACATAAATGCTTAATAATAATCAGCTTAGGCCAGGAAGCCAGGGGGGTTGAATAGAAATCATTGCACATGACCATTCTTGTTTCCGTGGCTAAAATCATCCTGTATGCTGTCTCTCCTTTCAAATCATCCAGCAGATTTAATTTTCACTCATTCAAGAATCCACTTCCCTGCAAACTAAACAACCTTTGTTCCTCCATTCCTGCAGTAAAGTTGTTTATAATGGTAGAGCATGGCTACAAAACCCCACCTCTGCCTTTCAGTTCAGTTCTGCTTGTGCACACATCCTTCCCTCCCTTTTTGCCCTTCCAAATCTCCATGTGCCCAATTTTAAGCCATTGATTTTTACCAACTTAGAATGCTCCTTTTACTTTGCTTACCTGTGGGAAAATATCTGTTTCTTGGTCTTGGATTTCATTAGGTTTATGTTTTGGGAAACCCAGGTAGCTAAGTTGGTCCTTCCTTGATTGTCTTTATTTGTGCTTTCATTTAACCCTTCATTCATTCAACAATATGGATGGAGTGTTGTGCGGAGCATTAGGGATACAGTGGAAATCAAGACTCAAAGAGTTTGTATTCTGTAAAGAAGACAAATAGGATAATTCTAGCACTATTTCAATAATTCTACAACCAAAGTAGAGTCACCTAAGGGGAAGTCAGCATGTAAGGGGCAGGGAGCAGGAAATTCTGCAAGGTTGTGGAATGATTTCTTTTTCCCTTAAAATATCTTTAAAAACCTTTCTATGTTCTATTTAGCTGGAACTCTCCTGATTTCACTTGCAGTATAGACAAAAGGGAGTGTTTGAGACACAGAGGAATAGCCCAGGACAGCCTCTCCCTGCTATGTAGAGGGAGAAGGGGCTCCCTCTGCCACCTCTGTCTGCTCCATTTCTGCTAGGTAGAGCCCAGTCTCTGGAGTTGGCAAGGATAGAACTTTTGCTGATACAACTGTTCATTTTTTGACTAGGAGTGTATTATTGCTTTTTAAAAAGATATTGTCTAAACTTCTATTACTACATTTAGTGGCAAAAGTAGCATATGCTTACAGCAAAAAAAAAAAAAGAAAGTTTAAAATAAAGATGAGCAAAAGCAAATTAACTGCAATTGCACAACCCATTGGGAACCACTTTTATCCTTTAATGTATATCTTTTCAGACTTTTCCCCCTGGTTTATATTATATATAAATGTGCTTCAAAACACATATCCCCTCACCTCATAGTATTACATTTGTTATCAATATGATATTATACTATATGCTGTATACATATTTATTGCTTTATTATTTTTCTTTAGAAAAATGTATCAAAATATAATTTCTTATGAAAATTGTTTTATCATGATCTCAATGACTCCTTCATATTCTATTATGCATATGAATTATTTTCAAATTTTTAGATATATGAACACTGTTGAAGTAAACCTCCTAAAACTGGAATGACTGGGTAGCAGTATTGCCTGCATTAAGGTTTCTATTACTTTGCCACACTGCATTCCAGCAAGCTTAGACCGGCTTGTCCTCTGATCATGAGCCTTTCAGAGCCCTGTCCATCCCCTTGGCTCTCCCTTGCAGCCTCTATACGTCTCTCAGCCAAATAGAGTACTCTCAAGGAAGATATGCTTGAAGCTCAACAATTTAATTTTTCCTCTACTTTCCCTCTCATTCCCTCGTGGCATGAGAATTAGTGGGCCTTGGGTTTTCAAACAGGTGGAGAAGGCTGTAGGGTGTATAATTGCTTTTGGTGAAACCATCAACGTCCACATTTAGTTTTTCCTGCTCCACTTCCTCCAATTCAATTAGGCTGTTCTTACCAGGGGGAGAGTTTTCAAAGCATCAGATGAAGTGTTACCTCATGATTAATAATTCATGACAAGAAATGAAGATCGGGAAAGGTAATAATGCCCTCCAAGCTGTTTTCCTCCACCACTCCCTTGTTCTCAGTTGCATAAAATGCTGTGTCTCAGTCATTAAAGTCAACACACAAAGTTTCACTGCCCCATAAAGCAAAGATCTAAAACAGGAATTCATAAGCTTTTTGAAGTCCTAAGCCTTTTTGAGAATCTCGTGAAAGCTACATTCTCTCTCTCTCTCTCTCTCTCTCTCTCTCTCTCTCTCTCTCTCTCTCGTGGGAAACAAATGAACATGGTAGCATGTACAGATATTGTGCCTCTACTTCTCAAGGTTGAGCCACCCCTGAAAGGTCACTCAAGGATATCCTATGTCAAAGCCTTTGGTCAAATGAACAAAAAAGATGGACAAGAATTTCAGTGTGCCCTGCCTCTACTTTCTCTGCCCAGATTTGCAATGAAAAAAAGATAATTCAAGTATGATTTAGTCATTCAGGTATTTTGCAAGGGGATCTGTGTGATAGATGAGTATTAGGAGAACATATTTTGGAAAAATGCATGTATTAGAGAACAAATCAAATAAGGGTGAGTATGGGGGCAGGGTTGATGTTAAAGACTATTTGCAAGGCACAGTCTAGGCTTCATTTTTTTCCTTGCCAAAAGCTATCAGCCATAAAATTTCCAAGGCACTGGGTCACACCCACTGCTTCATGCTCTGCTACTTGGCATTCCTCTATGTTCTTCCTCAATTGTCATATCTCCACAGGCCATAACAAGGGACAACAGTCAGCAGAAATTCAATTTCGACCTCCATCTGCTGGCAGTAAGAACATAAGGGGGAAATTAATGTACACTCACACACTTGTCATTATAATAGCCCAAATTTGTTTTTATAGTGTAACTTTCTTCCAAGGAAATTAAAAAAAAAAATTTATGTTCAAATTCCCAAATAACAATTCACCTGACAGACAGCAAAAATAATCATCTCTGTTTTTGAAGGCACAGAGATGCTAAAGATTTGTCCAGGGCCACAAAGCACTTACATAGGAAAGTATGGATATCAGAAAAGATCCCTGGAAACCATTGTGATATTTCTTAAAAGTCTGATATCTAATATACAAGCCAGAAATCAGGTTATAATAACTGCATTAACTGCTAATCAATTTATATAAACATAAAGCAAACTATTTGTACTTTGCTAACACAGTTTCTTCATTCACTTTTCTCTCTTTAATTCTCTTTTCCCAAATCTGAGACTTCTAATTTTCTACTTACTAGATCTGTGATCTTGCCTCCACTTTTTTTTTTCTGTGAAATGGAAACATAGCAGAATCCAATTCACAGATTTTTTAATGAGAATTAAAGAAAAATCCTTAGAAGATCCCCAAATTTCTATAAAAAATCTCAAAATTTGGATGTCATTATTTTATATTCTTTAATACTGATGAAAGGTGAACATATTGAGTTGGTAATTGATAAGTGGAGGAAAGGACCACTCAAAATAATAATGGCACAGTCCTTCATTCTATGTCATCTTAGAGAAGCTGCTACTTCCCAAGGCACAGTTAGAATTTTGGTTCAAAAATTTAAGGATAGAGTCAATGTATAGGATGAACTCTTATGAACAATTAACTATTTCCAACAAGGTAAAGGAAATGATCCATGAACCAGCAAAAGAGGTCAATTTGCCAAGCATCCAATGAACTAGAGGAGCCTTGCAGAACTGTCCAAGAGAATTCCCGAACACATGCTCTTTTTACAACTATATTTGTGCAACTACAAATTTTATTTGAGGTTGATCTGACTAGCATGATGAAACACAAGCCACTGAATGTACCAGTGGAGGCTATTCAATGATAACCATTTACTATGCATGTCTATGTATGCCTCCAGGCTTTTAGCCACCTATAGTTAGTACTTACTAAATATTTATTATTAATATTATCAGAATTTCTATAATTTTAAAAATACAGAAAAAAGATTTTCCACAACACACTGTTACCATTTTTTAAATAATCACATTTTGGCATCAGCAAGTAAGGGCAGAGAGGTAGGGTTAGTTAGTACTAACATTTCATTCCTATACACTTGTGGTCCTCTATTGATCTATTTTTCATTAGTTTAATAATTTGTTACTTAAAGGAAACAGATGTAATGAAATGAGTCTGCATAGGTTTTCTGGTCATTCTCCACAGACTCAAAGAGCTTTAGACTCAAAATTGAAAATGAAATCTATCTATATACTTTTTTCCTTCTTGCTGTCATATGTCCTTTTCATAAAGTGATATCAGTCTTAAAGTTGACTTTGATTCATAAAAATATTATACTTAGGGCTCAAAATAATTATACGAATAAGTACATACCTTCACACACACAATAATAACAGCAATTTATTTCTGATCACTTGCATTGTGCTCTCTGGATATATAATGACAGATTTCTTATGAGCAATTCCATAAAAGCAATTATGAGCAAATTATACATGGGGAATTTTTGAAATACCCATCTTTGCTTATGCTCATTCCTAGTAAAGACACAGAGAACTTTAAAAATGGAAGACATACATGCATTATGCAATTTAAATAATATACCTCATGCTGTCATGTCCAGGGGACTTGCTTCACTGGTTACCTCAGTTGGATCTTAATTCTCTTGCACACGGTGCTCCGTTTGATGCAGTCTGCCTAAAAGGCAAAATTCAAAAGGTGTGTAATTAGTAGGCTAATACACTTAATGTCAACAGGTGTGATCAAGTATAAAGAGGCAAGTGTTATAAGATCATCGACAGCTTCCTCCTCTCGGACGCTTCAAAATTGAAGATGCTGAAATCTTCCATCAGATCATCATCTGGCAACAATATCTGAACTTTCAGCATGCTGCCTGACAGGCTGAAGGCTAGGGAATAGAGGGAGGCTACATATTTTGTAATCACTGAAATATTGTACTTCCTATGAACACAGAACTTTGAAAGAATCAGATGGCATCGAAAATAAGGAATAGCCAATTTCAGGCATGAGAACTGAAAACCTCCTAAGCAGATTAGTAGCTAGTTGAATAACACTAAGGAATATTATACATGGATCAAACCAACCAGAAAGAAGTATTCTAGTTAATGTCTACAGGTATCATTCTTAGCTCTGAACTATTTAAAAATTTTTAAATAACTTGGTTAAAAATAGAAAGTAGAATTACTCCATTTCAAGATAGCACAAACTTAGAAAGATAGACAATATTTTTGAAGACAAGGAGTTCAATATGTAGAAAAGATGGACTGAAAGTTTGGTCTAGGAAAACTAGAAAAACTTGAAGTGTTAGATTTCCAGGTGGAAGAGAAGGCTCAATCAAACTAGCATAACCTTGGAGAGTTGAATAAAAGGATTATTTTCCAAGGTGTGGGTAGGGTTTAAGGAAACCACAAAGGACTGCTAAATATTCCAAAGAATAATAAGTGCTCAGCTACTCCCTCTACACTTGAAGAAGTGAGGGGAGGGATGGATTATGAGGGAAAAAAAGAAGGATGAATACAGAGAGCCATCTAACTACAAGGAGCTGGCAGAGAAGAGAGAAGGGGAATAAACCCTCTGATTTCACTTTTATATCTACCTCTATTCTACCACCAATGCTTCCCATATACCACAGTCTACTGCAAATCAGAGAGCTAGTGACTCAGTGATGTTAGGATTCATGGAGTGGGATCTAGAAATGACCTATTTAGAGATACAGTTAATTATTTGAATGCATCCTGAGGTTGGGAATTCATTAAAGTCCAAGGCAAACTGAATCTTGCTCTACTTCATGTGTCAGAAAACCTTTTCTGTAAAGGGCCACCTAAGCATTTTAAGCTTCGTGGGCCTTATGATCTCTGTTATAACTACTTAACTCTGCCTTATAGTAGCAGATTTAAAAAGTAGGATTGGCCAGCCTACCACAGACTGTAGTTTGCTGATTCCTGCTCTTCTCTGCAAGGGTTAAAGCATCCATGAAGTATTGTACTCCTTATTGCCCTTGTTTTTTTTTGTTGTTTGTTTTGTTTTTTGTTTTTTGTTTTTGTGGTACTGAGAATCTAACCCAGGGGCATTCTACCTCCAAGCTATACCCCTAACCCTATATTATTCTTGATTTTTAAATACGGTCTCACTAAGTTGCAGAGGGCCTCACAAATTGCTGACGTTGGTCATGAATGAACCTGCAATCCTCCTATCTCAGCCTCCCAAGTATTGTGATTTTAATCTCAGCCTCCCAAATACTGTGATTTTAAGCCTGTACCACCACTCCTGGTTTGCCCTTGATTTTAAAAATACAGACGTTCTCAATACTCTGTCATGCTTGAAGGTTTAAACATGTATTTCTTATAAATCTTCAAAGCTTTTAAAACATGCTGATGATTATATTTATGATCAGAATTTATTATCAATGAAATTTTCAAGCCCTGACAAATCTTTTTGGAATCCCAGCCACACTAGAAATGAAATTTGATGGAAGTCTTTGAAATTGGAAGCTCACAAGGAAGATGATTTATTGAGGTATAATAAGGACTATTATAATTTATATCTGTATTTGCTTTTCATCACACTTGTTTTAAATTTCTATTTCTAAATACTTTAGATATACTTAAAATATTAGTATTATAGGAAAGTGAAATGTTTGCAAATTAAATAAATTATTCAATTTATTGGAATATAGTGTTGGCAAAGTAAAGACCTTTAATCATCTACCTTTCCTTAAAAATCAATGATACTGGTAAATAATTGTCAAAATCATCTTTTTATTATTTATTTATTTATTTTTATTTTAATATGTTTTATTGGTCCATTGCAATCATACATCTTTGTGAGGAACAAGGTGGTAGAGGCATACATGCACACTTCACTCATTTAACCCTTCCTCAATTCCTGTCCCATTCCCTGCACCCCCCTACTTCTCATGTTCAGTTTAGTGATTGACTTTGATATGTTTGTGAATGTACATCTTGTGCATTTGGGTGTTTCCCTCTCCATTCCCCCATCACCTTCACTTGGATCGCCTCTTTGCTAACCTAAGCTTTCTCCTTCTTCTAGGGTCCCTCACTTTCTCCATAGCCTCTGCATATTAGGGAGAGCATCCATGATTTTACATTTTGTGACTGACTAATCTCACTTAACATAATATTCTGCAGTTCCATATATTTCCCTGCAAATGACATGATTTATTCTTCTATATGACTGAGTAAAATTCCATTGTGTACACAAATGTCAAATAAAGGTATAAGGAAATATTCAACATCAGTAGCAATCAGAAAGATGCTAATCAAAACTACCCTGAGATTTCACCTAACTCCAATTAGAATGGCAATCTTTAAAAACAAAAACAACAAATGCTGGCAAGGGTGTGGAGAAGTGGGAACACTAACACATTGTTGGTGGGGTTGCAGATTAGTGCAACGACTTTGAAAAACAGTATGGAGGATCCTCAGACAAATGGCAATGAACCTACCATATGACCCAGCAATACCACTTCTGGGTATCTACCCAAAAGAATGGAAACCAAACGATCAGACTGATGCATGTGTATCTATATTTATAGCTGCACAATTCACAATTGCCAAACTATGGAAGCAGCCAAGATGTCCATCAACAGACAAATGGGCTACAAAACTGTGGGATATGTACACAATGGAATTTTACTCAGCCATAAAGAAGAACAAAATCATCTTTTAAGTGCTCTGGATATTTAAAAAAAAAAAAAAGGCTTGCAACAAGCTGAGACAAGTTTATTTAAGAAACATGATGGAATCTTAATAAGAACATTTAGCTTTGTGGCATTTCAGCTTGCCCTATTCCCATCCCCTTCCTCCTATATCTAGCATTGAAAACCAGGAGGTTTAGAGCCATGGTCACCAAGAAATACAGCAGTCTGACAGACACTGGAGGGAGTAGAATGAGTTTGGCGTTTCTTCCAAAGCCTTATTCTCAGAGAACTGCATTATCCAACCTGCTTTTGAGTCTCCTTAGCAATTTCCATTTTCAGAGATTATCTTTTTTTGAACTGACTTGGAGCTCAGTAGAGAAGTAAAGTTGTATGTATAGGACATTTTCCTTCCCACTACCACCAAGAAAAGAATCAGAGGCAAGTGCTATATATCATGGCTGCTTTGAATAGGAAGAACAGTTGTAATAATCAGGAGACCAAAAAATTTGAAGGAAAATACAAAGAATAAGAACTCAAGGAGGAGTTTGAAGAGCTCTAACATATTCCTGGGAATCTAGGGGCCACCTATATGTGCAGGGCTGTACACATGACAAGAAAAGTCATATGAAGTCTCTCCTGTCTTATCCATGGATGACCTGAGGCTCTGCAAGCAAGGAGAAAGGGTTAAAGTACAGTTGTAAACTGTAAGAATATTGAAAGAGCATCCAGCATACACACTGGACCTTTCAGCAAAGGGTGAAAGACATACCGGTTCCAGGCATTTCTAAAAATCACTTTCTGACTACTAAAACAACTGAGGAATGACAAGAGTTCACCAGCTGCACACAACAAATACAGACATTACAGAATTCATCTAAGATGGTCACTAAACAAATACACAAGTGGTCAGAAAATGTAACAACAAGAAAACTCTGGGGAAGATCAGATATATAATTCCTAGAATTGCCATGCTATATTATTATTTAAACGGCCAGGTTTCAACAAAAAACTCTAAGACGTATGAAGAAATAGAAAATTATGTCCACTACACAGAAAAGAAAATAGTCAATGGAAACTGTTCCTGAAGAAACCCAAATATTAGACTTATAAAATAAAGAATTTAAATCATATATAATTTACAGAACAAAATAAAATTAAATCAAAAGAAAACATATGAAATTTTATTATTTCTAATTAGCCAATAGGTAAAAGAAGAAATCACAATGAAAATTAGAAAATACTTTGGATGAATACAAATAAGAACACAAATGTCAAATCTGATAGAATATACCTAATGTAGTGGTCAGAAGGAAATTTATAGTTATAACTGCCTACATTAAAAAAGAAGAAAGATCTCAAATCAGAACACAAATTTCCACCTTTTAAAAGCTAGACAAAGAAGAACAAACTGAACTGAAAAAAAACAGAGAAAGACAATAATAATAGAGTAGAGCTGAAGTAAATAAAAAATAGGAAAACAATATAAAAATTAATAAAAACAAAAGCTAATTCAAAATACTAAATTAGTTATGAAAGAAAGAACATCACTACTGACATTATAGAAATAAATACTATTATAAGGAAATATTAGGAACAGCTATATGCAAACAAGTTAAATATTGTAGATAAAATGGAAAAAAGTTTAGAAAGACACAATTTACTAAGTATGACTCAGGAAAAAATAGAAAATCTGAATAGACCTAACACAAGGATCAAAATAGTAATTTTTAAAAATCTTGCAATGTTCACTGATAAATCTTGCCAACATTTTAAAGAATTTAATAGCAATTCTCTATGAACTCTTCTAAAAATCCTGATGAGTACTTATTGAACTGTCTCTTTGAAATCAGTATTACCCTTACCCTAACCCAGAAGACATTATAACTGCAAAACAATTTTCCTTAAGGACACAAATGATAAAAAGCTTCAATGAAATGTTAGTAACATATAACTACTAGCAATATATACTAACATATAAAAAGCATTAATCAGGATTCCAGGAATGAAATGTTGATTTAACACCCCCAAGTCAGTTAATATAATGTACCATATCAATAAAGAACAAATCATATGATCATTTAAATAGATACCACTTGATCATATAAATATGAAAATTGACAAAAATTCAATAATTTTTCATGATAAAAAATTAAACCAAAAATTTAAAAAGTGTCTCTCAGTATGGTTGAGAACATCTAAAAAAGTCTTAATCGTATAATACTTTATGGTGAAAGATGAAAGCTTTTCCTTCTAAAATTAGGACTAAGAAAAGGATGTCCACTTTCACCACTTCTACCCAATATTGTATTTGAGATGCTAACTAGGGATATTAACAATAAATGATAAAAGTTATTTGTATAGAAAAGAAAAAGAATAACAACATGCATATGATCTTACCGATGGAAATCCCAAGGAATTTATAAAAGCTATCAGGATAAATAAATGAGTTCAGAGAAGTTTTAGGATAAAAATCAATCTACAAAAATCAATTGTTTTTCTGTACACTAGCAATAAACAATCTGAAAGTAAAATTGGGAAAACACTTTCATTTATAATATTATCAAAAAGAATAAAATAATAGGAACAAAGTTCATAAAAGAAGTGTAAGTTTTGAAGAAAAAAACCCTATAAAACATTGTTGAAAGGAAATAAAGAAGGTCAGAATAAATTAAAAGCCATTCCATGATCATGATAATGTGGAAGACAAGATTATTTTTTAATGAACTAAATGTTTTTAATTGGTGCATTGTAAACATACATCATGATGAAGTTCAAAGTGATAGAAGCACACATGCACACTGCACTTGATGAGTCCTCTCCCAGCTCCCACTCCAATCTTTCACCTTGCCTATATATAGCATTGTGATTGGCACTGATAAACTTGTGTATGTACATCATATCCATTAAAGTGTTTCCCTCTTTGAGTCACCTTCCCCTTTCCATCTTCCTCCCTTAGGCCACCTCCATCACTCCACTAGGGCTTCTCCTCTTTTATCTAGAGCCCCTGCTGTATCTCAATTTCTCCTTGGCTTCCACATATGAGGGAAAACATCTAACCTTTCACTTTTGTGACTGAGTAACCTCACTTAGCATAATATTCTTCAGTTCCACCCATTTTCCTGCAAATGACATAATTTTGCTCTTCTTTATGGCTGAGTAGAATTCCATTGTGTCTATATCCCAAAATTTTGTAATCCATTCACCCAATTAGAATAGCAAGCATTAAAAACACAAATAAATGATAGTGAGGATGTGAAGTAGAAACTCTAATACATTGTTGGTGGGATTGCAAATTAGTGCAACCACTTTGGAAATCAGTGTGGAGGGTCTTCAAAAGTATGTGAATGAGTCTATCATATGACGCAGCTATACCACTCCTGGGCATCTACCCAAAGGAATTGAAATAAGACTACCATAATAATGCATGTATATCTATGTTTACAGCAGCATAATTCATAATAGCCAAACCATGGAAGACAAGATTATTAATATGACACTATATCCTAAATTAATCTATAAATCAAATTCTACTCATAAAAATCCCCACTGACCTTTTGCAACAACAAACAAGCTTATCCTGAAAGGTATATGAAGATGCAATAGACTTACAGTAACCAAATGATCTTGAAATGAAGAAGAATGTTGGAAGAACTCAAATTCCCAATTTCAAGTCTTAGTATAATTCTATAGTAATCAAGACAGTGTGGTGCTGGCATGAGGATAGATGATAGAATGCTTCAGTCAGAATTTTCTTTTTTGTTTATTTATTTACTTATTTATTTTATTGGTGCAATGTAATCATACATCTTAATGAGGTACAGGATGGTAAAGGTATACATGCACACAGCACTCATATAACCTTTACCCGATTCCCACTCCATTCCCTCCCCACTCCCTCCTTCTCCTGTTTGGCTTAGTGATTGACTTTGATATGTTTGTGAATATATATCATGTGCATTAGGATGTTTCCTTCTCTCCCCCCTCCCATCAGTCAGAATTTTCAATATAGCGACCCAAAATATCTGGTGATCAGAACTTAGAAGACAAGATTTATTTGCTCATAATCCTACAGATTTCATAGTTTTCAGTCCAAGGTATATTTACAGAGCTCAGGGCGTATTGACAGGAAGCAGAGAGAGCATGAATGGAATGACTGCTCTCACATCATGGAGGTGGGAAACACAGAGAGAGAGAGAGAGAAAGAGAGAGAGAGAGAGAGAGAGAGAGAGAGAGAGAGAGAGAGAGAGAGAGAGAGAGAGAGGAGAGGAAGGACATATATTTAGTCCCCAAGGTCACACTCCAAAGACCCTTGTTCAGCAGCCAAGCCCTACCTCCTAGGGTACCTTGTCTACTGAGGTCTGAGGGACATTTAGAGGGACATTCTAAATCCAAACCATAACACAGAACAAAAGAATAGAAACAAATCCAGAAGTATACCCTTACATTAATGGCAAATCAATTTTTCATAAAAATCTCAAGATAATTCGAAAGAGAAAATAAGTCTTTCCATTGAAGGTACTGGTACTGGGACAACTGGATATTCTCATGTACAAAAAAAAAAAAAATGGAGTTGAACCCCTATCTTACACCATATACAGAAATTAAATCAAAAGGGATCACAGTCCATGGAACTAGAGTCCAAAATTTTGAGTGAAATATGATATATTCAAAGAGAAAGATATTGTATTTTTTCATATGTGGAATCTAGAAGGTAAGAACAAGAAAAAAAAGTGTGATGTCATGAAAGTAGAAGGGAAATCATGGGGTGGAGAAAAGGAAGCAGGCAGAGGGAGGAGAAGAGAGTAAATAATATATTCAGTAGGGAAATTTATCAAATTACATTATATATATATATGAATATGAAACCCATCATTCTGTATAATTCATATGTATCAATGAAAATCACAATTCAAAATATAGAAACTAAAATGTGAAATCTGTAGAAGAAAACAAGGAATTCTTCATTCTTCATTAACCTAAAATTAATGGTTTCATAAATAATAGTTTCTTAAATATGACATAAAAATGCTAACAAAATAAAAAAGTAAATTTGGATCTTGTCAGAATTAGAACCCTTCTGATCTTAAAAAGAAACCATCAATAAAATGAAAAGATAACTCACAGAATGGGAGAAAATATTTACAAATCATGTAACTGATGAAAACTGGTATCTAGGATATATAACAAACTCTTACAACTTAACAATAAAAATGAAAAAAAATTCAATTTTAAAATGAGCAAATGATTTGAGTAGAAATTCCTCTAGAGAAGACACACAAATGACCAGTGGGCACACAAAAGGATTCTCAGTATTTCTAGTCACTAGAGAAATACAGACAAGGAGATATCCCTTTACACCCACTAGGATGGCAATAATCAAAAAGACAGATCATAACAACTATTGCCAAAAATATGGAGAAATTTGAGCTGAACTGCATTGCTGGTTGGAATATAAAGTAATAAATCCTCTTTGAAAAGCTTAGCAATTCTTCATAAAGTTAACCATAGAACTAACATATGACCCAGTCTTCTCATTCCAAGAGAAATGAAAACTTATGTCCAAACAAAAACTTTGGAAGATATGTTCATAACTGTATTATTCATAATGGCAAAAATCTAAAAATAATCCAAATGTTCATAAGCTGAATAATGGATAGAAAAGATGTGGTATATGGATATGGTAGAATATCATTTGGCAATAAGAGGCATGAAGTACCACTACATGTACAACATAGATGACTTTGAAACCATTATACACAGTGAGAGGTGCAAGTCACAAAATAATGTATTTTCTATAATTCCATTTTTATGGGTTATTCAAGATAGGTAAATCCATGTAGTCAGAAATCAGTGCAATGATCTTTAGTTAGAGACTGAAGAAGGCTGAATGGGAGATGACTGCTAAGGGACAGAGTTTCTTTTTTAGTGATGAAAATGTACAAAATTTAGATAGTGGTTGGTGGTTGTTGTATAACTATGACCGCAATGAAAAACACTGAATTGTACCTTTCAAAAGGATATAGTTTAGGGTATATAATTTATATCTCAATAAAAATATTATAAAATGTATTAGGGTGCATCTTGTCATGTTTTTAAAATTAATGGAACATAAGATCAAAATAGCTTAAAACAAGTTCTGGTTTCTGAAAGGCAAATCAATCCTGTAAGACTGAAGTCTTAACTATATCAACTACGACTCTAGAAAAATACAAAACCAACAACTTCAAAACATGTGAGCAAAAGTAAACAGTTCTTGGAGTAGATGGTAAACTTGGAAAAAGTGACTTTCATGAGTTGAGTTTTCTGTTTTATGAATTTTAGCCTGAGGACAAGCTGAAGTTGAATTTTAAAAATTGTACTTTCTTCATCCTAAACATCTGGAAGACGGAGTCTAGGGAAATCACAGCTACTGAGGAATGAGTGGGAAGGTTTAGAAAGGAGAAAGTCAGCATTGTTTACCCAGGTTCTGTGGTAAACACCATTCATAATACTAGCTGATTCCTGATCCATGCATGCTTAAGACAGATACAGAACAGTACAGATGAGGATTAAACATACAAAGAAGAAAAAAAAAAGCCTGACATTTGAGCTGCCACCCAAGAAAAAACATTTGTAGCTTCAATATAACCAGTTTAATTACCTATTGAAATAAAAATATCATCACTCTTCAAGGGGAATAAAAGACAATCCAGGTACCCCACAACATAACAATCACAATGTCTAGAACGCCATCCAAATTTACACAACATAAAAAGAAAGAGGAATATGTGACCAATTCTTTAGACAAAAGACAATATTGACCAACCTTGAAGTGATTTCAACATGGGCTTAGCAGAGAGAGAGAGAGAAAAAACATGTGTGCGTATGTATGTCTTGTGTGTGTTTAAGTCCAGAGGCACTCTACTACTGGACTGCAACCCAGTCCTTTTATTTTATTTTTTTTACTTTAAAATAGGGTCTCACTAAGTTATCAAACACTGGCCTCAAATCTGTAATCCTCCTGTCTCCACCTCGCAAGTCTGGGTTACAGGGATGTACCACTCTGCCTGGCCAGCATATATGGATTTTAAGGCAGTCATCATACTTCTCATTTTTAAAGTAGTAATTACAAATATAGTTGTAATGAATAAAAAGATAGAAAATCTGCTGAGATTTTCTATCAGCAATAATCTATCAGCAGATTTTCTATCTCAGGAGAGAAATAAAAGAAATTGCAACAAAAAAACATGGAAACTCTAGCACTAAAAACCATCTGATGTATTCATGTCTGCTGTGTAAAATGTGCTGTATACATTTAACAGAAGAGCAGAGAAGGCAGAAGAAATATTTAGGAATCTCAAAAATAGACCAATAGAATGATCTATTTCAAGAAATAGAAAGCATAAATATTAAAAAATAAACAACCAGAGCCTTATTGGCCTATGGGATAATATCATAAGATTCATTTACGTGTAATTGAAGTCTCAGAAGAAATGAAAGGGAATGGAGTACATTTTGAGAACATATTTTTTGAACATATTTTGAGATGTAATTTCTGAAAATTTTCAAAATTGGGTAAAAGGCATAAATTTATAGATTTAAGAACCTCAGAAATCCCCAAACAGGAAAGTTAGGAAGAGAACCACACCCAGGTAGACTAGATAAAACTTCACTAAACCAAATAAAAAGAAAAAAAATTTAAAGCAACCAAAGGAAAATAAGAAATGAAGCATTTAGTTATCAGGAACCTTGGAGCCCAAAGTCGATGGAGAAATATCACTTGGATGTGGAAAGAAAACATCCCAAGCAAGGGTTCTATGCCTAGAAACAGTAGTCTTCCCAAATATAAGGAAAATACATTTCCAGATGGAAGAATACAAGAGAATCTATTGCCAGCAGACAAAAGAGTTGCCAGAGAAAATTCCAAGGCTAAAGAGGAATGATACCAGTAGGAAACTCATATTCTTAGAAAGAATGAAGAGTGTTGGAAATGGCAAATTTATGTTGAAGATAAATAACTATTTTCTTTCCTCTTAATTTCTTTAAAATTCACATGACTATTCAAAGAAAAAAATTAAATATTATCTCATAGTTTATAATGTATTTAGGAACAAATATATGGTGATAAAAAGATAAAGATGTGGGTGAAGAGTAGTATATGGATACATATGTTGTATATATATATATATATATAGTATACATACATATAGTATGTGAATGCATATGATATATGTATAAATATATATATCATATATGATCCAGTGTGTGAAACATACTGTTTCAGGTTTTCTAAATTTTATGTGAAATTGCTCAATATTAACTCTAAGCTCACTCTGAATAGTTAAGCAGGTATATTTTATTCTATACAGCAACTACTAAAAAGGTATATCTAAAACAATGATAATATAAACAACTTAACAAATTTGAAAATTTAGATAAAATGGAAAAACTACCATGGATGGTTAAGGGATACAGCTTACCAAAATTAACATAAAACACAATTGAAAATCTTGATAATCCTATATGTAATAAATAAATTGAACAAATTATCAAAAGCCTTCCCACAAAGAAAACTCCAAATTTTGATGGTTCCATTATGAATTCTATTAAATATATAAGGAGAAATATTTTAAAATGTATACAAAGGCTTGTAGAAATTAGAGGAACAGGAAATACTCATTTTATGAGGCCAGTATAATCCTAATACTGATATCTGACAAAGGATTACAAAAAAGAAAATTACAGAATAATTTGCCTCATGGTCAGACACACTAAAATACTTAACAAAATATTATTGAATAAAGTTTTAGATTATTCAAACTAGCCAAATATTATAATAGCCAGCATATACATAAATAGAAAAATAAATTGACAGTCCTTATCAATAAATAGAAATAAACTATTGAAATACACAACATAGATGAATTTCAAAAAATAACATGCTGAATAAGAAATAGTTTACACAAAAAAAGTACAAACTGGGTGGTTCTGTTTATTTGGTGATCAAAAACAGACAAAACTAATCTGTGATGACTATCATAATAAGAATTTTTGGCTCTGAGGGCATTAAAGAAGGAATTAATTGGAAAGTCCATGAAAGAACTTTGTGATGGGTATGTTCTATATTTTAGTAGAGTCTGAGTTACATAGAATCTATCAAAATCTATCAAATGTTTTTATACTTAAGATATGTACATTTATTTATACATAAATTTTATATTAAATAATGCAAAAAGTGTTTAGAAAGACATGTGCTTATATCTGCAATTAAAAAAAAATAAGATGAATTGATGAATAGCTATATGGATGGATGAATGACCACATATGTGATAACACTATGAAATAAGAAAATGGGACTCTAGTTCTAGAAGGAATTTTTCAAACCTTTTTTCTAATGGATCAGGACTAAAAAGTTGTACCTTTTATTTATTTTCACTTAATTTTTTTTATCAAGTAGACCATTTGTGTCATTGATTCAGGTTGCTCTGACTTCTCTGCCAGACCCCATGATTCCTCTGAGCAAATGTTCATTTTTAAAGGAAATATACTAGCAAAATGCTTTACCTACATTTCTGGTTGTTTCTGTTTCATGTGCTTCAAAATCCCAAATAAAATTGATAAGTTGTTAAAAGCTCTTCCTCTTATTCTTCAAATTGAACTCCATTATAAAAATTGGTTGGATGAACCAATAAACCAACAAATAAAGGAATAAAGGAATTAATACATATGATTTCGCCAAGGCCACCAAGTCAGCCTCTTAAGCTACACTCCGGTTTCAATGAGTAGTTGTGTAGCCTGCTAGTACCTCAGTCTATTGCACAGAGCAGAGTCTAATCCTTATATCCTGGCTGTCCTCAGACCCCTGCACTCAATAGAAATATTTTTGTTCAAAGAGAAACAAACAGAAAATGTTAACACAGCACATAACTTACAAAAATGAAATCTGCAGAAGTGTGAATTCTTCAGATGATTAGAATTAGATCACAAAAGGACAACTGTTCCAAAATGTTTTTGGTAAAGCACAGTAGAGCACTCCTGAAATCTCAGTATTCGGGAGTCTGAGAGAGGAGGATGACAAGTTCAAGGACAGCCTAGGCAACTTAGCAAAATCCTGTTTCAAAATAAAAAATACAGAGGGTTGGGTGTGTACCTCAGAGGTAGAATTTTTTTTTCTTTTTTTGTCTTTTCGTTTACTGCTACCTATGCTCATCCCTTAAAATACTATATGGCCCATAGTAAATATGCAATAAATGTTATTGAATGAATGAAACAATTTTAATTAATTTAAAAGGAAATATCTAAGCTAGAATTTGGCTAAGGGTGTTGCTGTTGGTATATGAATAGGTAGAGTCAAGTGTGTTTTCAGCAAAGCAATTAAAAACACATTGGTCTCAGATTTCTCCTCTGCAAAAAAATTCTTTAAAAATAAAAGCTATGTATCTCAAAAACTTTTATAACCCCCAAATTGCATTAATGAATAAGCTGCCCATTGTGTACAAAGTCTAAGAAATTATATTTCACAAAAATTGCTTAAAGGAGTGCTTTGAATAACTTAGATATTTTATCAATATTAGAGTTTAGGGGAAAAAAGAAAGATTAAAAATGGTAATTTTAAAATCAACCAAAGGCATAGAATTATATGAATAAGCAGACAATCACCATGGAGAAAAAGTGTTGATGTTGCTTAGTCTACAGGGTATATTGAAATCTACTAAATAAAATGTTAAATGTAAAAATAATCTATGTAAAATGCATTTGTTTAAAGGTACAGATCTAGGTAAATGGTAGGTGATAGATGTTAGATAGATGGCCTGGGGGTACTCAAACATGCACATGCAGGTGTATGTGTTAATGCTTTTACTTTCAGAATAATCAACTGAGAGTGGAGTGGGTGGAGGAGAGGCAAGGATGCAAACAAGGAAGATAGCGGCATTTTCTGAACACTATTATCAGCTCTCTTGTTTCTGGTGTAAAAGATGGCAAGCAACCTAGAGAAGCTAGGTCAGACCTCATTTCCACCATCCTATGGCAAACATACTGGGACCCTTTGGTTTTTATCAAGTATTTTATATAGCGTTTCTTCTTTTTGCCCAGATTTCTCAAAATGGTGCTTTGTTAGATTTTTGCCATCAATTGTCTTTAAACTAAACTCAAGTTTCCTTGGAGAGCAAAACCTAAAATAAGTTGCTCTGTGCACATAACTTGTTGAGGAGGTCATCTCAAGGAAGAGGAATGAAGACTAGCAGAGAATGAAGGAGGCAGAAGATGTTAACAGGTTACCTTGTCTAGAATCTCAGGGAGGACAAATCTGGCTCTACTCCCATCTTGAACTTTCTGAGGAGCATAGACAATATCTCTTACACTAATGTAACAGATGATTAACCAGGATAATTATACATATATCTATTTCTGTCCCCTGTTGCCAAGGCACTAACTCCTGGGCACCCTTTGGTTTCACAGGCTGATTATTCCTTTGGCTTCTACAAAGCAAGAGAAGCTAGGGTAGAAAGTGAAAAATATACAGACATAGCTCTGCATTTGAGCAAGACATTGTCAGCCTGAAGTGAGTCGGAGGCTCAAATAACTGTTGTGTCCATGGAGGAAATCAGAGATGAGGCAGAGAGGAGGATGACATAAAGAGGAGTCTGGAATTCCTTTGGTAGATCTTTCAAGGTATGAACTGTACAGCCATGGTTCATTTCTTTCCATGCTCTAACCTCACCCAATTGACCAGAATTGCATTTGAAAGTAGTGATTTATATTTCTGCTTACTTGGGGGAGGAGGTTGTTTCAAGAAAAAAAAAACAATTAATGAAGGTAATAGACATTAAAGATAAATAAGTGTATGAGTGTGTATATTATTTGCATCTTTTGTACTCTAGAGGCAGAGGGTACTGTTTTTTTTTTTTAATTATAACAATTCATATGCTAAAACACAAAAATTTTATTACTTAAAAAGGTATAAACACAAAAATTTTATAACTTAAAAAAGTATAAACTATAAAGGAGAAAATCCTTATCACACAGCAATAAGACTAAAAATCCTGCACGTAGTCTAAATTCTCACTTCCATTTTAGACTATACCTTCCATATGCTTGAGTTCATTGTTAACTGGCATACACACTATGTCAGTCCTTTGGCTCTATGTCCTCAGCACCTATTTCTGCTCTTATGTCCTTTTTTGCATATTAAAGAAGGCTAGAAGTTTGCCAGCTATTTTTCAGTCTTCCTTGTAGATTTTTTTCTAATGACTTCTACCAATAGAAGGCACTAGTAGGAAATAAGACAGAAAGAACAGCAAAGATTCCTTTCTCTGGCTCTCATAGTGTGGCAATTGCTAGCAATTACTGTCAGTAGTTGGGGCGGCAGTGAGGGTGGGTTGATTCCAGTCTCCAGCAAAGTGGACACATGTAGTACCTCTACCTTGGTTCAAGCCTTGGTCCAAACAGCACACCTTTGGCAGATTCATAGCCAATTGCAACACCGTCTCCAACAGGCAGCCACAGGGCAGGCTCATGGACTCCAGCCCAATGGTCTTAAAACCTTCTGATCTCTTGCCATCGCACTTTTCATATCTTTGGTCTTTGATTTCTCCTTTCTTCTTTTTGCTATCTGATGTGGTCTGAATTTTTGTGCACCGCTCCCCCAATTTATATGCCAAAATATAATACTCAGTGTGAAAATATTAGGAAGTGGGGTTTTAGGAATGTGATTACAAATGGGGGTTCTTCCCTTCTGAGTGTGATTAGAGCCCTTATGAAAGATTCCAGAGTATGCTCTTATCCCTTCCATAATGTGAGGATGTAGGGAGAAGGTGCCGTCTGTGTATCACAACAGGCTGAACTTGCTGGCACCTTGACCCTCACTAGGCTGAACTTGCTGGCACCTTGACCTTGGCTTTCCTAGCCTCTAAAACTGTGAGAAGTGCATTTCTGATGTTTATAGTCACCGAGTCTAAAGTAATTTTTCTTTAGCAGTCCAAACAGACTAGACTTTATCCTGGCTCTTCCAACATGCATCCATAAATGTTTATTTAAAAAATTCTGTTTTTTGGAAGTATCTATAATGAAATTTTACTTTCCCAAATGAACCCCGACTAATACATGTATCTTTGATTAATTCTCAGTTTAAAATGCTTTTTTTCTTTTGCATCTGAATTCTGCTCATAACTCCAGAATATTTTGTTTTATGAGAGCAAAAACCTGAGGAAGTAGCATGCCTTTTAATAAATTGCATGTATTCTTTTTATTTTGTTTTTGTGCAGTGCCTTTTCCTACATAATCCCCTTTCTATCCCTCTCTCCTTTCCCAGATTTCAGATCTGCATCTCAGTCTGAAGGTTCACACTTCTGCCTGCCTCTTTACAGGCCAAAGACAAGCCTCTCCATAAATATGTTGAACTTCTAATTCTGTCTTTGCATCTGTTCATCAAAGGACCTGAACCAATCCAGTTGGGAATGCAGCTTTGATAGATTACTCCAATTCCTGATTAGAAATTATTTTAAAAAATAACATCTGTAGGCAGGGAGATTAGTCACAAGATCTTTCCTTAAAATATGTTTTAAATAGCTGTTTATCAAATTTAGAAATTATTAAGAAGATATTATAGTTTGGATCTTAAATGTCCCCTGAAGCCTTGTGTGTTGAATGCTTAGTCCCCAGCTGATGGTGCTGTTAGGAGGTGGGGCCTAGTTAGAGGAAGTAGATTTATTTTGGCTCATGGATTCAGAGGTTTCAGTCCATAGTTGGCTGACTCCATTGCTTTCAGGCCTGTGGTGAGGCAGTACATTATGGTGGGAATGCTTGGTTTGAGCAGAGCTGTTCAGCTCATGGCAGCCAGGAATCAGCAAGAGAAAAAGAGGAAGGGACAGAGACAAACTAAACTCTTCAAAAGTACCCCATCACCCATACCTGCCCACTTCCTTCCTTTAACATGGTTTAGATCAGGCTATTTTCTCACAGTGATGGAAAACTAGATAAACTCAGAAGGTTCTTATTTTCAGAGTTTAGTAAATTGATTTAAATAATAGAGATACCGACAAATCTACTGCACATTCTAAAAAGAACAACCAGGATGATAAAGGGATTAAGCCATATTAAAAATAAGAGAAAAGAATGAAGAAAACACTAAGATGGGCCTTAGTAATTAAAGAACTATTATAAAAAATGGGGGCCTTGCTATATAAGGTAGAACTAGGATCTATAAATATAAGCTACAAGACAAATGACTTCAGCCTACTCAAAGGTAATATTATAATATATTTTAATTGTTAAATATACTAATGATCAAGTAAATAATGATCAAGTAAATAATATTTTACAATGCGTTTGCAGAGAAAACAGTCCCTTTGTGGGCCATTCAGACAAGGACTTAACCACCTGGTAAGAGTGACAGAGATACTTAGTGGATTGCTAGAGTCTAATATTTTTAAGAGTAGTCCAGTGCTGAGGTGGTCAAATCTGTAACAAATTTTATAAAACAGAAGAATGTACATTCCCTATATTTGAAATTTTCTCTTTTCTAAGATCATCCTCATATGCACTGAGGTCAATAGGACATGCCTGCAAAAAAAGCACACTCTATGGATATGCCTGTTTACTCTGTCTCAGTGAGGGCATAAATTCATATCTCAGTGGAGAAGAACATATGGAGCCCAAAGAAAGGAAGAAAATATATTGGTTTAAAAACAACTAATTAAAGCTGGTGACTGGACCAGAAATATCTTCCACCTTTACACTAAAACATTTCAAATTAGTTTCTAATTGATAGGAAGTAGAAAACTTAAAAAAAATAGTTCTATTTCTCTAGGAGTTGCTTTGGTGTTGTTGGCTGTGAAAATGATGACCTAGAGAGACAGAAGTGGTAGAAATTGATTAAAATAGACTATTACATATATGAATATGCCCTATGTCTTCTTTTCCATTTATCAAAACTATATGAATCTAATAATAAACACCTATTCATCCAAAGTGGGTTCCTCAAAAGAATTTAGAAAACTGGTCAATTAATTGATATTTAGCAAAAGCCCACATTGTGGTGAGTGAGACTGTGGACAAAAGTTCGATAGATTATCTCACATAATAATATCCCCTTCTGCAGTTTTAATCTAGAAAACTCAGTTATTTCTTATGTCTCTCTCTTCTTTTCACCATGATTAATTTGACTTTATCAATTCCACTTCCTAAATACTTTCAAAAACCCTCATCTGCTTTTCAGCCCCGCAATTCCCAACTCAGGTCTCTATTACTTCTTCCCTGGATTATCATAATAGCTTCTGAGTGTCCTGTTCCTCAACTATTACCTCGCCAATCAACCATCCACCTCACCACCAACATTATCTAATTACTGCACTCTTGTTTTTGAGAGCCTTCAATAGTTTCCCAGTGTCTCTCAATGGAAGTAAATTTTCACAAAGCCCATCTTAAAAATGAGAGTTTAGATTATATTATTTCTCGATCCTTTTTTCTCTGACCTGCTATGGATTTATGCTTCTCAGTAAATGTTGACTGAATGATGTATGATTCCTAGACAAACTTGTTGTTAAATAAACATATGAGTATATCATGTGGTAATTTTCCTAAATTACCAAACTGATTTTCATATTTGTTTCTTCTCTCTTTCTTATTCCCTCTGTGTATGTTTACACTAAATAGTGGTGTATTATAGTGTGTATATATGTGTAGTACACACACATTAGTGATGTTGAAAAAATGTTTAATATCACTAAAGTATATTGGAAGTTAATTGCTTTTAGTAGATACCTTTGATTGTAAAATTTCCATGCTTCACTTCAGAGAATTTGAAAAACTCATCATCATAGTCATAATAAGTCACCAATACTCTTACCATGAAAAGATAATCAATTTTTATGTTTCAGATTCTTTCCTTCCAGTACTTTTTTTTTTAACAAACTTATTGTTATTTGTCTTACACATTAATCCTTAAGTACATCCCTAATTATTTCCTTCGTAGAGGTTTCTAGAAGTGGAATTCTTGGTTGGAAGAAAAGGAGAGGATAGTTTTCATGTGCTTCACATACAGTGATAAAGGTCTTTAAGAAAGTGTACCAATCATGTGATAAAACA
Source organism: Graphiurus murinus (assembly GCA_004027655.1). NCBI lineage: Eukaryota > Metazoa > Chordata > Mammalia > Rodentia > Gliridae > Graphiurus > Graphiurus murinus. Next base: position 60,633 of record PVLC010003749.1, read on the forward strand.
CTCATTTCACCAACATGCTGCTACTACTGGGTACTGTCTTTTTAAAGAGGTATTTTTGCCATATTAAAACTAACTATATTTAATTTTAATAAGGTAGCTGAACATGTTTTTTTATGGATATTGGCTCTTTGTTTCTATTGTGAATTGTCTATTCTTGGCCTGTGTTTCCACAGAAGTATGAACTAACACATATTTTACCAGCAGGTTTCAACACACATGAGAGAAAGATATATTCATGGAATGTGCCTTTGAACCTGCATTCAAAAGAACTCAGGCAGAGGCTAGTGGTGAATAAAGCAATTGCTTTCGCTTAATGACACAGGTGGGGAGTTGGTAAAACATGTTTTTCTTGAAAATAAAATATCTGTGGCTCGCAATGTAGGCGTAGGTACAGCTTCAAACATGCTTTCATAGAAGAAGCTGCTGGATGCATAGTATAAATATCTGCCTTTTGTATCGCAACATTTCTTTAGAAGGGTGGATAGCTAATAGTGCTTTTAAGCCTAAATTTAGGAATTGATAAGTCACATATCAGAGAAGCCGGAAACTTCAGAGTCATCCTAGACATGTCCTCTATCCAGCTGCTAACAGCTATCTGTTTGTCTTTCTTGGGTGTCAATGCAATAGAACCTCCGGCATCCAGCCCTTTTGTCACTGCTTAAACTCTAGCCTTGTGACACCTCACCACAACTTTCGAAGCAGCTTCCCAGGGTCTAAAATTGTTCCCTGTTAGTATCCAATCTTTGAGTTCTATCAGGATTACAGTTATAGGTATAGTAATTTTTTTCTAAAAAAAAAAAAAAAAAGCAAGTGATAAAAAAGTTCATCAGAGAAAAATGTGGATGAGAGAAAATGTAAAATGATATGTCTTTATCCACAGTCCTATTTATTCCTCAGAAATAAAAGCTAAAATTCTCACATGTATTCTTTAATTCTTCCTACTTAAGTAAATTGGAATCACTCTGGAACTGTGCACAGTCTCTTTTATTCACAGAGAAATATATTTATTAAAAACACTTTCTTATATTTTTCTACATCTTTCTGCACCAGAATTTCGAAGTAATTGGTTATGTGCTATTGTATAGACATTAAGATCATTTCCAATATTTTGCTATCATAATCAATACCACAGTAAACATTCTTGTAATTAAATCTTTTCTCTTAATGTTTCAAAGTATTATTTTATTATTATTTTGTTCCATTCAATGCAACTGTAAAGAAATATGCTCTGAGTTTAATTCTTCTTTCCCTGTAGATGAACTGTTCTTTCTTGAAGGTAGTAGAATTTACTCTTTGTCTTTGTTATTTATTCCCTGTGTGAGGCTTTCCTATCTCTTCCTTGGTGTTCTACAAGTCCTTCTTTTTCTTGGATCATTCACTTCTCAAAAATGCTGGGATATTTTTCTTATTTATTTATTTATTTATTTATTTATTTATTTATTTATTGGCAGTACTGGGGATTGAACTTAGGGGCATTCTATCTCCGAGCTATACCCTCAGTCTTATTTTTTATTCTTTATTTTGAAAGAGGGTCTCACTAAGTTGCAGAGAGCCTCACTAAGTAGCTGAGGCTGGCCAGCTGATCCTCCAGTCTCAGCTTCCCAAATGCTGGGATTACAAGTGTGTGCCACCATGCCTGGCTTTCCATTATTTATTTAAATAGTTTACTCTATCTTTCTGTTTCTTTCTGAGAATTTTTATCATGATAACAGCATTTCTGTCCTCTATAACTCTTCACTTTTCTGTGTTCCACTTCTTCATTCTTCCCTGCTGCCTTCTGGAAGAACTTCTCAATCTGATCTCTTAACTCACTAAGATTTCCTTCAGCTATCTTCATTCTTTGACTTTTTTTTTTTATCATTCCCAGTTTTGTTTCCTAATAGCATAATTTTTCCATACTTATTACTCACCCATTCATTTTGAAAATTCACTTACAGATGACGTATATTGTCCAGTGTGTTCTGATATACTGTTGTATATCATATTAGACTCATTATTTTGGCCCATGAGCCCACGCTCTTCTCTGAATTTTAGCTGCTCTGGCTGGTAATCTGTGCAGTGGAAGCACAAAAGTACCAAAGTTCTAGTTTGGCCAGACCGGGAACGTTTAAGGGCCTGAGAAGATATTTAATCCTTGTTGATCACTCTCTTTTGCTGCAACCTCACCAGGCAACTCCTCTGGGAAAGGTTTCACCGAGGTACAGTGGCAGGAGGCAAATTTCCCACATATAGTCCAGCAGAGGGGTGTGTGTGTGTGTGTGTGTGTGTGTGTGTGTGTGTGTGTGTTGGGGGGGGTGATTAATGTCTGAAGAAAGCTGATAGACTGGAACCAATTTGCTCCAATTTCTCATGTCATTGGGGATTTTTTGCTGTGCTACCCTGACCCTACAGTTTCAGATATCCATAGTCTGGGCCATCCACAAAATGAGACACATTAATGATCCCAAGACAACAGGAGGGAAAGTAAAAGCAATAATTAAATTTTTCATCTCCAGTTCTTGTGTTCACTACCATATCCAGTCACCCCATGCATGCAGGGATAGCCTTTCACCCTTGGTTGGATCCAGCACTGCTGCAGATCCCAAAGTCAGAAGTGCTTTATGTTCTCCATTGCTTTCCCACAGTTTTGTGATGCTATGTGTTCCTAGAATTTGTCTCCCATTTTTTTTCTTAGTGTCTCCAGGATTGGTTTGGGGCAGGGATATCCAGTAGCCCTTTTAGCTTTCCAACTTGGTAGAAACCAAAACTCATAACAAAACCTTTATTCATATCCATATCAGTTCTCCCAGGATAAATTCCTAGGTATAGTAATGCCATGGTACAGCGTACCTAAAAATGTAAGGCTTTTGACATGTTTGCCAAACTGTCCATAATTATAAATAGGAAGAAATATGTTGTTTGGTAATTTACATCCAGTCTTGTCTGAACAATCTGATGATTCATAAACAGACTGTTATGGACCCGAGTGTGCCATATCCAACCACACCAGACAGTCTGTCACGAAAGGAACCTGCCTCTTCCCTGCATCTGTCCTTGCTTATTGAAGACTGTTGCTTTCATTCTTTGCTGGATTTCAACTCAATTTTTGGATTCTGTGGATCTATCTCCAAATTACTCAGAGTTAGTTTCTACTTATTGTTACTGTCGTTATTTTATGGCAGTTTGTTCACACATCTATTGTAGCACAGTGTATTTTGTTTATTTTTTTGTCCCTACCCTGTGAAATTCTTTGGGAGAGAGCTCTATTTTAATCATTTTTTGATTACAAGGGACTTGTGAGTAGTACCATATTAGGTAAACAATTAGTGTTAGCAGAACTAGTGAATGAATTTTCAAATGTTAAATGGAACATGAACTGTGTGTACTTTTTAACCACTTTCATTCAACCTTCAAAATGACTTGGGCTATTTAGATGAGACAACTAAAGATTTAGAAAGATCAAGTAGCTTGCCCAAGTTAGATTTGGGATTTGAATTCTTATCCAATTTCAGAGTTGAGACAACCTCTAGGATCTCTGGTTCCTGCTGGTTCTGTGTTTTGAAGAATATAAGTGGAGAAAGTTAAGACTATTACTCAATAAAGAGACTTGCTGTTTTTCTTGGTGAAGCCGCAATGCCGCAATTTCTAATCTAATCTAATTCAATATTTGACAGGCATCACCTTCACTATCCAGTTATTTCGAAACAAATCTGAAACTAGAAGGATCAAATTATATCAATGGCAAGAAATAACCCTAAATAGTTTCTTTGTATAGTAATCTTGCTCTGAAATTATTGAAAGGACTGACCTGAAAACATGTATTTGCCTGCAATATGACACAATCCCTATCTTCCCTTAACCATTCCATTTTACAATGGTTCCTAAGATTATATATTCTTTATTATCATTTCCTGGTGAGGAGATGAAGTAGGGAGAGAATATAAAGGTGGATCTGAAAGCAGGAAAGTAGCACGCTAAGCAATGAATATGTACTTTTTAATTTCTGATATTAACTCAAGAGTTCTGAGTATCTAATTAATGATACATATTATTTCCATCTTCACAAAAACCTCTATGCGCCCAACTTGAGAACGTATGTTGAATCACATAAGTCTGATACCTCTAGAAGATACATACATATGGTTGAAGGATAACTGTATGACACCAACATCCCTACAAGGTGGCATGTTCAACTGTCTTCATCATCTACTGCCTGGAAGTCAACCAGGCTGAGAAGGTGGACTGGATGACCCATGCCACCTGATCTGTGCTCCATGCTCTTGTTATTTCAGGCATGGAGACATAGTCCAAGGTAAATGTCACTGATGTGTATTCCTCTAAAGCTGAATAAAAACAAAGGCAGAGCTTATTGATTTTTTAAAATTAATTTCTTTCTGCCAGACTTCATTTAGGCCCATTGCCTACTTTCTTTGAGAACACCTGGGCAAGCAGAAATTTCCATAACTGATTTAGAACGTGGAAAAACTAAACAATAAAGAGCCAAACTTTTCTTGTCCTTTAATACAAGGGGAAAGAGATTTTCAAAATGGGTGTGTAGATAGCTAAAATGGCTAAGAGGAGCAATAGACTTAGGGAAATGCACTAAAGGTATAAAAGGTCATGACCACACTCTGATGTTATCCCTTCCGAAGTTCGAGATTCTTATTGGTAGATTCTTTTTGTTTTTTTTGCAAATTTTCATATCCACTTATGTATTAAATTAGCCATTTTATTAAATATGGTTTTTCAGGGCTCTTTGGCAAAGTATGTCAGGATTCATAAAAATGAGAGGTAAGAATCCCATCATCTTGGGGGTCCTTTTCAAAAAGAGGAAAGAATTTGAGAATAATCAGTGAGGCAATGTGCCCAACATGTACTTACCATTGAGATACTTCTGTAAGAATAAAAATTCTTGAACTTTTATGAAAATATTTAGCTAGCAGAGTTTTGACTTAGAAATAAAATGTTTTGCAGATCCAGAATGTTCTAGATACCAAATGTATCTCAGAATGAAAGGTAAGTGTGAAGGGCCACTTCAGAAAGAAAATAGTTGCCATAGAAAAGTCACCACCATAACATCTTTCTTCAGTAAACATTGTGAAATTGACCTTTTGAGCCCTTCTCTTGCTGCTGCTGAAAGGAATATCTCCTTATTAGAAGCAGAGAAATGAATGGTGACAGATCCAAACCATGTCACATTTGGAGATAGGAAGATCTGCTCATGAACAAATGCCCCTGAAGATGTTTCTAGTCTTCTAACTCCTAGATCATGACCATAAGAGTAGAAATAAGCTGAACTGTGTGCAAATTGACAGACAGAGCCTGATACCTGTATTATGCTTGATATAAGATTATTTTACTTTATTCCAGTCAGAGCATTTTTTCATTTCTTTTACTCTAGAAATCTCATTCTCTCTCCTTCCCCCCCCACACACATACACACACACACACACACACACACACACACACACACACACACACCCTGTTTTCAAAACCCAAGATCCAAAATGCAAAATGCAAAATTCAAGCTCATGTCACAATACTCTAAAGATGACCCAGGCCTGGTTGCTATGCAGACATTCCTATTGCTATATAAGCGTATGGTAGGCCACAATTGTTTTGTGCTAGGGAACAGATAAATGACATGGATTGAAATGATGGTAAATTTAAATTGATGGCCTAATTAGTATTATCTCTTTTTGTATTCATTGTAAGAAAAATTATCCAGGAGGAACTCATTTTGCATTAATGTTGATATAAAGTGTAATTCTCCAGGATTTTCATTGTAATTTGGCATTAATTAATGCATCATTATTTTAAAGTGTTAATTAAATTGTTACAGAAAGGGACATCTGCAGCGGCTCAGAAAGGGAATCACATGAACAATTAGTTTTGTGTAGGTCTGTGGCGCAGTCTCTGAGATCACATGCGAAGCAGCAGTATCAAGGACAGGGGAGACTGCAGACAGGGAGAGCTCCTGCTTGGTCCTGTACTGTACTAACTCTTCCTGTTCATTGTGTTCACGGGAAGAATGTGCAGTCTCCAGGGCACTGGATATTTGCTCATTGGTTAGTACAGGATGCAAATCAGAAGGAACATGGTTTTTACTTGATTTGGGGTGGGGGGCACTCGTCATTGACTACTTTCTATGTCAATAAAAATAATAATTGATTCCTTTTTGGTAATATAGTCTAAAGATCTCATAAGTGGGCAGCTATAGAAGGCTAGGTTAATATTTCTACTGGTAATAAACTCCATACAAAACTGTGATAAATCAAAGGGAGATAATCTGTGGCAATTCCTTACGCAGTGGACCATCATTGTCAAGGCATCTGGAAGTCATTGAATGCTATCATGGCTTAAGATATATAATTTTAAGGAAATTCCACCATGATTTCATAGATCTATGAATTGTGGCAATTAGATAGCAATGTAGATTGGCAATTCAATGGAACTTGGAATTTGGAGGGAATATATAGAGTATGCCTCAAACACTCTATCACCATGGTCCTTCAGGACACAGAAACATGGAGAATCTTATTTTGTCAGCAATACTATCCTAAATTTGGCTCTGTGGGGCTCTACTGAATCAGCATTGTTTGTCATTTTTGTAAACCAAGATCCCAGTAGGCAGAGCATCAAGGGATACTATAGCAGTGTACTGTGTACAACCCTGAAGCCTTCAGATTATATATTTTCTCCTATATACCAATTTAATATTAATATTGCAACTCTTCCTTTTGTAGCCCAAACAAGAGCTTCAAATTTCTTATGTTGTGTGAAATAAGACAAAGCTAACATTTCTACAATCAAATTGAAGTTGAATCTTTCCTCTTTGCATTCAATAAGTTGAATAAAAAAGATCAGAATCCCGCCATGCTGTTTGGAGTTTTCCTTAGATGACCATAATTTACTTCCTCTCTAATGAAAAGGCAAACTCCCCACAGATGCAGGTATTTCTGGGGTCTCCTGTCCAGTTTGCCGCCTGGTGCCAGGCTCACTCAGTAAATAATCGATGAATTCCTGTAGCTCACGAGTAATGACTTTCCTAAGAAGAGATGGCCATAAAACTTTTGTAGATTAAGCAGGCTGAACTCAGAAGTGATTGGTTTTACATAGCCAGTATTCCCCAACCCAAAGTGCCAAACATTTCTCTGATCTGTACCTCTCATCACCAGGAAAGGATGTGGGAAATGAGGCAGTCTCAAAATAGAATCCAATGGCACCTAATGAGGAAGATTTCATTAGTGGGGAAAAAATCTCTGGAAAAAAATAAATGTCTTGAAAAAAAAAATTCAAGAAATTGTAGTTTTTTGTTTTGTTTCGTTTTGTTTTGTTTTTTAAAGACAGAACCAGGTTGCCATTTAAGTAGTAGAAGAACATTTCAACCTGTGGGAATGTTACGCAACCCTTCGATGGAGGTCGGGGTCCTTTCCTTGCCCTGAAATTTAAATTATTTTGTGTAAGCTCCCATATCTCAGTTAAGATCCCCCTGGCCTCCCCAGACATTATTGGAGTCAAGATGAGCTTGAGTAAGATACTTCTACTTACCTCTGGCTCTGCATTCCTGATCCATCCAAGATATTTCACTTTGCTGATTATCATGTGTTTTCTGAAAATGTTGGCTTCAGTTTGAACTCTCCATTTCCAAAACACTGACCTGGGGACAAGGCAAGAAGCTGACATTACAAGAAGCCAAACATGCTTAACCCAAGTATCATGCACTCCTGGCTTAAAGCCCCTTGCCCAGCCTTACCAGCACACAGCACTTCTCAGTAATGGCCCTTTCCTCCTGGTTCACTCCTTTTTTTCCTTCCAGACCCCTAACTCTTTCTTTCTCCTTTCTACAGTGAGCTTTGCTCTCCCACCCCCTACACAGTTAACTTCTTTAGCAGAATAGTTTAGCTACCTCTTTGTTTTATTTCTACTTTCATACCATGCCCTGAGGCCTTGCTCTGAAGCAAAGTGGGTCTGTCAAGTTAATTTTGCCAAACAAAGGCTATTTAGTCTTTCTTAGGAAACAGAAGTTGCATTCAATTGTGGTGTTAAGTCTTTTTTAATTTTTTCTTCTTTTTTTTTCCCTTTGGAGTTTGTCATCTTATGGTTTCAATGGTTACCTTGTGCTTTTTTAGAGAACTCCGATATCTTAACAATGCTTCTGACACTCACAGAAAATGCCAATTCCTTGCCTGCAAGTAACATGTGTCTACTTTCCTTTGCAGGTGTTTGTAAATGCCAATGTAGAGTCTTCTGCCCACTTTAGGCACTAGATAAATGCTGCTTAGGAGCAGGAGCCAACAGAAATTCAAAGAAAGAGATTCAAAAGAAGGGATTTCCAGGTCCAAGGCTTGGATATGGTAAAGGGAATGTGCAGAGAAGCTTACTATATTCCCAAATATGAGGGAGGTCCAAAAAGGACACAAAACTAGCTTTAAATTTTAAGCATAAGATGCTCCGCATTTCTTGCTCTAAATTTAGTGCTGTGGCATTCAGTTTAAAGCACCTTGTGTCCAATAATATACTTCCTGGCCTGCCCTGAGGTCTTTGGGAAGCATTTTATCTTTGATATAATTGCCAGGGTGAATCCCTAGTTATAACACACTCTACAGCATATAAAATAATTGTTGCAACTGAACCCATCACATAAATATTAGTGATTGAAGAGATTGGTTGGGATAAATCAATGTAGGTGACATATTTAATAAACTTTGTATAAACATTGTTTGCAACAGCTATAAATAAAATTGTCTTTAGGAATTTTACATATTGCACATCCCTCTATTCATGGAGAGGCACAGGCATGATTTCCAGCTGCACTAAGTGACAAGCAAAGCCTTTAAAAACCTGCCCAGATCAAGACAGGCAGGCAGAGTCACGGCAGGTTAGACGATGCCGAGGCTTGCTCCATCCCTGAGCTCCTCGCCCATTTGCTTGCCAATGGGAACCAGGCTCAGTCTGAGGAGAGCTTCTTGCCAACATGTGTCTTCTTTCTTTCTTCCTTTTCTTCCCCCTGAAAGAAAAAGCCACACCATAAATAAAGCATGATCGAGATGGCATTTTACATTCACACAGATTTTGGCATAAATAAATAAAAAGGATTTTGTTCAAATTCTGTCATCTTTGCATGCCATTTTTAAATTATCTCTCTCTTCCAGTTCAACATACTCTACTGCAGTGTGAGAGTCATACTGGCTCCCTCCAGTGGCTGACTGAGTTCCTAGGAAAGACAGGGGTATCTCCCAAGGCCATGAAGCCTAATGGTTCAACGTGGTGGAATCCCTTATTTCTGAGATAGTTAAGTTCAAATCCCTTTGGGAATTCTGCTTCTCTTTTCACATGCATTATCATTTTGGAGAAACCTCACTGTAAGTGCTGATTTTAATTAATCAACCTGACAGACCTCCATTTGAATTGGTGTATTTGATGGTTCACATTTTAGGGATGAAAATGGTGGAGTGACTGGGTACACTGGAAGGCATGGTGATGCCTCCTTCTCAATAGCAGGCCAGAGTGTGTCCAGGGGGCTGTCTCTCTGCTTAGAAAAGACCCTTTCATATTCACTGACTTATTATTGTTAGCTTTCAAAAGATGACAAATTGTGGAAATATTTAGGTTCCTTTTTTACCCGAGGTCAGACATAATACAGTGTGTCTTCAGCTTTAAGCTTAATGAAATGTCACATACACATTTGGAAATTCAGGTATGAACTGTGGGTCTTACATTGTTTGAAATTTACAACTTTCACATTTATTTTTATTAGTAATATTTTAGTCCCTCGTATATTTCTCTGGCATTAATGGAAAAAACATGGTGTCTTCAAGCAGCCAAAATAATCTCTCTAAATTCCCACTGAGTTTAATCAAAGGCCATGCAATTTAATGGCTAAAGTTACTGCTATATATTTCCGGTGTGCTGGATTCAAATCCCATTAAATTAGGCTCTAATTAAAATTCATCTGAACTATTTTTTCATTGTGTAATTGTTTTTTAATTCTTAATGACTCACATTAACCTCTTTTTACTCGAGGAAAAAAAAAATTGGGGAATTAAGAAAAAAAAAAAAAGAGCCAGACAGGAAAAAGAGCCATTGAATTAGAGGATGATGCCTGTTTAAAATACAGCCTGTGAATTGGGTATGCAATGCAGATGATCAAGAGGAGATTTAATTAGGGCTCAACTGTTCAGTTCATAGTCTTTGGGTCTTTATAAAAGCTAAGAGCAAAGCTAAATCATGTGTAATTTGCCATTATTTTCCCAGATAGCTCTTCCTGAGATGTTATTTTTCACTTGCTTTTTCATTTTTTTTTTTTTTTTTTCATCTTGAGAGCATGGTATCAGACCTTGTATATACAGCTTGCCACTTGCCTGCTGTCAGAGAGAGAAGTGACAACACTTGTCACTACCAATCTCTTCATGTCTAGTCTCATCTGAGCGATACATGCAGCCTGATTTCCAGGTGTTTGTTGAAAATCCAAGTTATGTAACATGTCGTTCCTGTGCTCAGAATTGAAAAAGAAGCATCGCAGAGGGAATACATTCTTAACTTTCTAGGAACTGCGAGCATGCATAATACCGCTTTAGCCCCATTCTAGATTACTGAAGAAAGGGGTTAGGGACAGAGAACTGTGGCATTGCAAAGCTTAATGAGCTGAGTCAGGCTTAATACACTCAGGGATGGTCAAGTAGCTTTGATGGAAAATTTTGACTAACTTTTAAAAAGCAAAGCACAATGAGTATATAATTTAAGAAATTAAGCACTTCTAAAGGCATTACCTATGAAAACAAACAAACAACAACAAAAATGACTAGTTCTTCTGCTTGCTCTCTAGCTTACATACTAAGAGCAAACACTTTTTAAATATTTTTCACTCTCTCCTATCATGCAACTATAATGGACTTATCAACTTGAAACATAAGCAATCTTTTACAGTAGTAGATAAAGATTCTAGCTATTTTACATGTACTCACGAGTGCGTGCGCACACACACACACACACACACACACACACACACAACCTCTTTTTTCCTACTTCTAATCCTTGCAATAAAGTTTATCAGTTTAAAGTTAAATCCACAACTTTCATGTTATTTTTCTTACTACATATAGATATTTTCCTAATGAATCAATTAGTTGACTCTGTCTACATCTATTTTCTTGTATAACTTATTTTATAAAATTAATAATTGTATCATTTCTTTCTTTGAGCTTTTCATCTCTAATTATTGACTTAGGCTCCCATGTGTGCCTTTTATACACTTTTCCACCTAAATAATTTGATAAGTAATATATCTGTGGTTTTTTTTTGTTTTTTTTTTTAACCAATACTCCTGGACTTCTATGTTTTTTTTTTTTCAATCCGTACTGGTGATTTCTAGGCCTGCCATATAGTAGCCTCCTGTTTTTTCCCTTTGAGTCATCTTGAGAATTACCTTATCCTTTCTCCAATGTCAGATCCATTTTTTTACCACCATGTTCTATTGGAGCATATACCCTACTAGCTTCCAGATAAAAGTGAATTTAGAAATCTTTTCCCCTTAGAACTTTAAGTTGTCACTTCACTCTTTTCTGGCTTGCAATATTGCAGTCTAGAGGTTCAATACCATGTCTTTATCTTCAGTGTTTCAAAATTTCATCATTATTCACTTTGGTGTGATTGGTTGTTCAATCATTTTGCTAGATACATGGACGATTCTTTCATTTTGAAAGAATGTTCTTCATTTTGAGGAAATTTTATTGTGTTTCTTTAAAAATAAATTCCTCTCCATCATTTTCTCTGTTCTTTCCTTCTAGATTGCCGATTCATTATATGTTAGACATCATTTTTAGATCTTCCTCAAATTTTCCTTTCTTTTCACATTTCTTATGTTTACTTCATTTTATTTTTGTTATTTCTGGAACTTTTAATCCACGTCTTTTAACTCTTTTATTAAAATTTTACTTCCATATATTAATTTTTAGCACATTTTCCCCCCAGATTGTTCTATATATCATAGCATTCTGCTGCTTATTCACTGGCTAATCTTCAAAGGTATTCATTCTTTCCATTGTCCAAATTTCCTATCATTTCTATTCTTTATTTCTCTTTATTGGTATCTGATAGTTCTAGACTCTCATGCATAAGTTATCCATTTAAAAATTGATGGAAGCCGGGCGTGGTGGCGCACGCTTGTAATCCCAGCATTCGGGAGGCTGAGACCGGAGGATCCGGGTTCGCGGTCAGCCTCAGCTACCTAGTGAGGCACTCTGCAACTAAGTGAGACTCGGTTTCAAAATAAAGAATAAAAAAATATAGGACTGGGGGTGTAGCTCAGAGGTAGAATGCCCCTGAGTTCAATCCCTAGTACCGCAAAAAAAAAAAAAAAAAATTGATGGAAAACATGTGTGTCAGGAACACTTTTAACTCGGGGGCTTCTCAATTGCACATGAGAGTCAACAGTTGGGGTTCACTGTAGATTTGTATTGATTTTATATCTATCCTTCCAATTCCCCCTCTTCTGTAAGAATCTGGAGTTGAGCATGGGTGTAAAGCTGGTATGGAGGTGGAGGAGGTGGTATCAAGATTCATCATTTCATTATTAAAAGTTTCCTTTAGTCACACAGTTCAATTCCCAGCCCTCAATTCTTCCCTTCTGTTCCTAGCATTCCCAAGCTCTCCCTATATGTGTTATTTTATGTTGGTGGTTTCAGTTTTTTAAAAAGTTCTGTTGTTTTGGATAAGGTACATCCATTTTCAGAATGAGTATAAAATATCATCCATATCACCCTTCATTTAAAATATGTCAGATTACTTTTTGTAGACAATTAAAAATTCATCTTTGTGCTTTCCCTCCTTTTTCAATCAACTAGTCATGTTATAACAACTAAAGAGGCAAAATTTCAAAATTTTGTTTTTATATCTGGATACAATAGAATATTATTAAAAGCCTGGGATTTGGAATTAGAGAGGTATATGTGCTTGACCACTGATTTAGTATCTATATGTTATTAGACAAACTTCCTGGATTCCAATGTCCTTATTATTTAAGTAAGCTAACTTATTTGAGATTCCTATTTCTCAGCTGTAACAATGGAGATATAATCTTTCTAGGAGTAATAGTTACATGACTCATTACATGAAAATCACCTAGCACATAGACTTGGCCTAATTCCCTTTTTCCTTGGAATCTTAGTAGGTCATTATTTCAGATGGATTTGAATTTATCTTCATATAAAATAAAACCTAAAACAACTATGGCTAAAGCATGATGCAGGTGGCAAGTCCTGTGTGTGGTAGGAACTGAGGCTCTTTCTATCTTTCTTTTCCAACATTGAAAAAAAATATTGCCATCATTTAGGTATTAGAAAGATGAAATGTGTATGAAGTGCCTAATGTAGTGCTTGTATACAAAAATCATGATAACTAGAAAAAAAGGAGGAAAAAAAGGAAAGAAAATTCAATCAGTCATCTTAGTCATAACCAATTACTGAAAATATAGGATGTTTACCACAATGCATGAAGAATTCACCCACCAAAAATCTGGTGGCCTGTTCTTACTCGCCTACAATTGTTTAAAGTGAAAACAAGCACTTGGCAGTTCAAATTGTGTCTTCAGTATGAAATCCCTGGATATCCCATTTTAGACCACTCTCCTAGGCTCATTTTGCCCCTTATAGCACATATTCTCAATCTACCAGCTGGATAGAGATGGTAATAAAAACAATAATAACAATAACTACTCTTTGTACACTATATCAGGGCAGCTGTTCAGAAAACTTCATTCATCTTGTCTACATTAACATCAGCTAAAATTGGCTTTTGCACCATTTTAAAAAAGGCAATCAGTTTCTGTCTAAAATGGTAATAGCCTCAGTAAGTTCTAGCTCTAACTTTCATAAGAATGCCATTGTTCTTTAAGTATCATCCCTCTAGGATCTGGCAGAAATATTGAATTCCTTCTAAGACAAAATTATTATAACTTGAGGATTACAAATGTCTTACTTTTCTTCCTAAACCTTTAAAAATTTTCTGGAATGCTATGCTTATTTTCTTTTTAATAGTGAGTTGAAGAATTTTCCAAATATATCTCCAATGGCTTTTAATTTTTGAGTATTGTTTTGGAAATTTTGATTTCCCCCGATCTTTTCAGAACCTATGGGAGCCAAATACTTCATTAATGTTCACCAATTCTTGTATTCTATATAAATTACCAAAAGTAATTCCACCTGGCCTGTGAATGTGTTGAGAAAAGGGCATATCTACCCCTACCCCATCATGACAGAGTTGGTTTATTCCTTCAAAATACCAAAGAGAACAGATCCAAACAACTTGGGAAATCCATACATACTTCTGTCATAAAGAAGCCTATTTCCAGACACATTATACTCTCTCTTCTCTGAATGGTAGACTGAAAGTGAAATGTGTTGCATATGGAAAATGGTGACCAGTTCAGAATTGAATTTGTTTTGAAATTACGCCCCAAAGAATCAAAGGCTAAATCCGTTGTTATACTAAAATTTCCCTTGGCCATAAGAATGCTTCACTGCCACTAGGCTACTTCATTCCTCAGTAAAATTGGGATTCCTAAAGCAAAATCTGAGAAAGATGCACATTGGTTGACAAGCAATGATAGCTAATTCATCAATAACCACATCAAAGGTTCATGTGTTTCACCTTGCCTATAAACCTGCTGTTTCTGGTGGCAACAACTCAGTCCTTCAAACACAGGTCATATTAAATAAAGAAATCTTTTCAAATTCATGGAACACTTCAGTTCTCATCTTTCCAAAGATTACATGTTAAGAGGATTCATTTCATTATTTTAAGGCCAGTAAATGATTATCATGCCAAGTCAATATTCTGGAAGTACCAGGATGAAAATAGCATTCTCCTCTTGAACAACCCATCAGGCCAATGGGTTGGGTTTTTGATTTGTTTTATTTTTTTTTTAACCAATTAACTGTGCAGCCTGGGGTTTCTACAAATTCCTGACACAGAAAACTGAGGATAACATTTTTTAATGAGGCTTTAACTTCCCATTCTTTGTCAACAATTGTTACATAATAAAGAGAAAATAGGCTTGTGATTGGACAGAGGAAAAAAAATAACTCAATTTAAACAATTACATCTGGGAAATTCAATTCTGTATTCACAAATTTTTCACCTGGGAAACTCACAATTCACTCCCCTTGGTTTATTGCTCAATAGGTATGTATAGAAACATGATAATAGTCACATTTCATATTGGAGGTTTATTTTTACAGCTCTGAATTTGCTGGCAACCTATTTCCAAAGGCCAATAAACCTTTGCCCAATTCACTGAGTTCTTTTCTTCCTCTCCTTTGGACAAGATTGAGAGAACCATCACAAGGTCAGCTGAAAGAAGATCCTATTAGAATCTTTATGGTTGAGAAGAGGGGAAGAACTTACTTTTTTGCCTTCTGCATGAGCAGAGAAACTAACCTGGTTCAAATAGGAAGGCTGCTGTCAGATAGAGCCAAAGCTGATACATAAATGGCACAATCCTGACGTTTGTATGATGATGAACCTTACCTTTCCCAAGGTGTATCTTTTTCCAGAAGATTTTGACCACCTGTCACATGGGCTAATATCAACTCTGAGCTTGCACTGAGTGACAGGCATCAAGACTAACTATGTGACATCTGGGAGAGAGAGGTACGAAAGAGTCCAGGGATGGGGAAAGGTGCTGGTATGCTTATATTTCTTTAAATGTCATTGTTCAGGGCAAGGCCCTTCCCATATAGTAAGAAAATAATGGAGTCTCTTCCCTTAAAGATCTTTTGGTGGGAGAGAGAGAGTGGAGCAGATGGTGTCCACATATGCCTCCCAGCAAGTTAAGTCTAAGTTCTATCTGCTTGATAAAGGTTTGCCCCTCTATTCCTTACATACAAACACAGCAGACTTGTGCGAGAGGTTCTCTGCTTTCAGAAGCTTGCAATCTATTGTTAGGATTCCTATCCTGTCGACAGGAAATATCTCAAGAGCAGTATATGTCACTATGACTAAGGACCAAGACATACAACTAACAGAAATGTTTGTCAATTTGTTTCATCACTGCCTCTCTAGTATCTCAGACAGTACCTAGCACATTGTAGGTCACCTGCAAATATATCTGAATGAATGGATGATTTCACCCAAAATATGCTCCAGTCAAGGTTAGAAGTTTCAAAACTAAACAGGTTCACTCTCAAAAGGTGACCTACAAGCCGGGCGTGGTGGTGCACACTTGTAATCCCAGTACTTGGGAGGCTGAGACAGGAGGATTGCAGGTTCGCAGCCAGCCTCAGCTACTTAGTGAGGCCCTCTGCAACTTAGTGAGACTCTGTTTCAAAATAAAGAATAAAAAGCAGGGTGGGGGTATAGCTCAGAGGTAGAATGCCCCTGAGTTCCATCCCCGGTACCACAAAAAAAGAAAGATGACCTACTACATGATTTTATTTATATAACACATTTTTGATATAAAAAAATTATGGAAATACCAAACAGTTATTGCCAGGTGTTAGTAGTGGTGGGGGTGGGGAGGAAAAGGACAGTGGGTATCTGAAGATATTGCAATGGATCCATGTTATGGAACTATCTGTATGTTGGTTTTGGTGGTAATCATACAAATTTACAACGTGGTAAAATTGCCTAGATCTGAATGTATACAAACACAACACGCATGAGTGCATGCTAAACTGGTGAAATCTGAGTAAGGTTGGTGGAGTGCAGTAGTGTCAACATTCTCTTTGTGATATCATGCTATAGTTGTACAAAATGTTATAATTGAGGAAAACTAGGTGAAGGATGTACAGGAGCCTTCTGCATCATTTCTTACAGTTGCATGCAAACCTACAGTTTTCTCAAAATTAGAAGTTTAGACAAAAATAACAAAATGGGCTGAATGAGGTTATTGGAGAGGAGTTCATGAAGAGATGGGATTGAGCTTGGCCTTGGAAGATGGAAAGGATTTGGGTAGAAGAGGAGAGCGCATGGATGGTGTGCTGAGTTGGACTGCAAGGTAGCCTTAAGAGAATCTCAAGGAGTGATCTTCCATGTTGATATGGAATTATTTAGCAGAATGGCTCAGTAATTTGATGGCATAGTTTTGAATAGAAAAAAGGATGAATTTTGGAGTCTGACCTCCCTCACTTTGCTGGCCAGGTCCTACACTGCCGTCTGTGTGATGGCAGCAACCTCTCTAATCTCTGAAGCCAGGCTTCCTCACTGTGTCAAAGAGGATAGGATACTTTCTTGGCAGACAGGATTAAGTGAGCTAATGTCTGAGCCTTTGTTCAGATTTCAGCATATGATATTTAGCAAACATAGACTACTTTCTCCTGCCCTTGGACTTGATCCTACAAGTAAAGCAGAGGTTCGTGGGTAAAATTCAAGGCTAGTTACTGCACATTCTTATGCCTACTCAGTGTTTGAGAAGCTGCAGAAATGGGTAGCAGAGAAAGAGAGGCCTTTCACCTACCAACCCATAGCCACAGTGGAGGCCCTGTGTAAGAATAGCATGCAAATCGGAGATGGGCGGCATACTCAGTCTTTGGACTAGGAAGAATTTCTGCCTTTCAAGAGTAGACAAAGTTCTCAGAGCAGTCTCCTGGCTAGAAGCAGGGACTATCACTGCTTCTTGGTTTAACCACTCTTGCTCACCTAGACAAGGCAAGGACATAAAGCCAGGGTATCTCCCAGGCGGTGAGGGTGTGGCCCATACTGAGCCCTGGCAGTATCCCTCACATCCTGAGCTCGGTCAGCCAGGATGGGTGTTGCTGGGGAAATCAGTTCGCCTCCTAATGATGATCCTCATTTAACGACATCAGCAGCAGCAGACACAAGGGCAAAATAGAAAACTTTTAAAATAAAATGTTTGCTCACATACTGACAATTGTCTTAAATCTACATTGAAAATTAGTACCAATTTGGAGACAGATGAAAGATCTAAAATAATAACTTTCCAAGGAATGCTTCTCTCTCATTTCTTCTAATTTCAAAACTCAACATGATTGCCATTTTAAAATATTCATTTGTGTGTCTCTATGTATGCAAGTGTGTTCTGGTGCATATGTATGAGTGTGTTTTGTCTATAGTGTGTATTAGTACATTTCTGTGATTTTCCTCCAAAGAGGAAAAACAGACTGGAGAGACAAAACTCTCAGCTGACAATATATCGTTTTGTAAATACAACATGTAATGATACAAGCATACACCAAAGGCATTAGCTGTAACAATATGAATTCTGTGACTGAGCAGTATAAAACATATTTAGAGCCATATCTTTACAGCATGCTACTGATGTGGTAGGATCCTGTTTATTGAGATGTACAGTGAAACCCTAGGAGCTGCTCCCACACACCAAAGGTATCTAAATTGACTTCTCCAAATTTCTGCTGCTTTCAGGTAATAAAAACCTAACACTCTAGACTCTAAACAAAATCTCTGTCAAAATGGATGGTTACTATGAGATCTGGTCAAAAACGTTAGGCTAGGAAAATAAGTCAACATTTTTCGTTACAGTGGTAGTGTTTTTTTTTTTTTTTTCCTTTTGGTACAGTTCTGTTTGCTTTCTATTTTCACTGCTATTGATACATCAGGCATCCAATCATGAAAAACAATGTCCATGTCACTAAAATGGCCTCGAGGTATCCAGTATATCTACATTGGGGTTAAACATCTGTGTGAAGATGTGACAGCACAACCTATAAAAGGTATTATTGAGTAATATAGACTTTCTGTAATAACCAAACAGTAAAGAATATAGCTTTTTAAAGGTCTCCCCATGGCTGATCTCATGACTCAAAGATAAGACACTGTGCTGCAAGCTAAGTAATAAAATCTGGTGGATACTCTGGGCTGGCTTGTGACAAATCATATCAAAGTATTATTAAAGAAAGAACTTGAGACCCAAGACTATTATTGATTCTTGACAGAATTTCTTATAAATAAAGTGTTGCAATCAGGTCCAGGACTTGCCAAGGTCCTGGTAGAATTCTTCCTATTATAGGCGAGGCTGCAAAATAGTAATGCTCCATTAGTGAGAACTCAAAGTCTCTGTGCCCAACGCCACAAAGATAGGTCATGGTCAAAAAAGACAGCCAATAAGAACAAGGTTTCCAGAGGCCTTTTATGGCACTCTTCACCGATCCCTTTTTTAAATGGGTAAAGCTGCCTTTGTGCTTCCACGCAAAGCGGTGTGTGCCCTGACTGTGTTCCGGAATAAATCTGTGACCCTTTGGAGCACGAAGGACACACCTCCATTAGTGTCCATATTCTTACAGCGAAGGGGCTGATACAGTCAACTGAAATGACAGGGTGATAAATATAAAACCACTATCATCAATAAGAGTGGAATGTAAAAGCACTTAGTTTCAGCCTAAGTAACTCACAGAAAGTTTGGTTTCAAGAACCAATGCGTCATCCATCACTACGCTACCTTCTGTTGACAAAGTAATTGTAAGATATCTAGAATGGAGGTTCAATACGAGCTGACATTTTTGAAAGGAGGAATTGTGTGCCGTACTTACTCATTAAATGTATTTTTCCTCTGCTAAAGATGTTTCCTTTTTTAGTTTATGTATGAATAACTTTAACTAAAGTTCCCTTGACACTCTGACTTTGCTCTGAATAGCACCTATGTTCATTAACATAAAACCTGAAAGAAAATAATTTTAATGTAGCTTTTTTTTTAACACTTCAAAAGCCTCTAACAAATTGATCGAGCACAATTATGCATTCTAAAGGGAATTATAAAGAGATCACAGAAGGTTGAAGAGTTCTAGTTGAAAAAAATAAAAAGAGAGAAAAACTTTGGGGTGAAAAAGAAAAGAAAAATAGGAGGTTGATGTGAAACTTTGATACACATTGAATAAAAGTAAACTCTGGCTGTTGAAGGTGTTTTTTTATTTTCCTATAAATGCAATGTTCACGGGAAAGAATAAACAAGGACTCACAGCAGGGTGAGGCTTGGGGAATTTGACAGGATGAAGTATATTTTATACAAATGTATGAACTTTGGAGTCAGACAGCCCTGACTTGAATTTCTGCTCTGCCTCTCACTACTTTCTTGGTGTTGAACAACTTTTATCTGAGACTCAGTTTCTTTTTTTTCCTCTAAGACTCATTTGTAGTTGATATTAGGATTACATAATATTATTCTTAAAGCACTCACCACAGTGCTTAGCACACACAAAGCAATTAACAATTTAGTCTTTCAAATCCCTGTTCCAAGCAAATCATGAGGACATCACTTCTCCCTTTCTTAAATTCTATGGATTTTTCTTAAAGAACTAATTGTACTCATTAAAGTTCTAGGATGAGAATAGTACAAACTTTCTCTTGAGGTGAGTACATCAACTTTGGCTTAAGTTTTTGCCTCTGTTCACTGGCAAGAGGAGAATTCTTGGATTTTTTTTTTGCTCAATTTATTCTCTCAAATTTACTTTTTTTTTTTTTTCAAAGTCCAGCTAAATCCTACCTCCTCATAGAAGCCTGTGCAGATTCTTCCAGTTAGATTCCCACTCCTCTGGAGGCATGCATATATATATCTTAATTTCTACTGTATTGCTAGTTTCTAGAGGGCAGGAGCTGTGTCTAGTTTGCCTTTGTCCCCACAGTCCCTTGCCCTGGCCTTTGCTAATAATGAATACTCAAGAAAAAACAAACAAACAAAAAAAACAAACAAAAACGCATTGAATATCTGCTATAACTGTTGGTTTGCTCTCTTATAAAACCAGAATAAGGGGTAAAGTCCAGAACTTGAAATGAAATTCCTAAGCAGCCAAACCATGCCCCTAACCATTTTACATTTGCAAATACAGTCATTGTGACCACCATGCAAAGTCACTGAAATTCAGGCAGTCAATCAAAACTGTTTAGTGAGCCCCAAAGAGTTGTAACTAAAGGATATGCAAGAGAAATAAAAGGCTGAACACCAACCTTTGAGAAACTTACTATCTCACTAAGAAAATATACATGAGGGGGATGTTAAAAACACACCACCACCATATGTAGGTTATAAATCTTAGACTGCCAGGCAATAAACCTCAGCGGATATGTTCCCCATTGCCCTGAGCCATTGTATATAAGTTATAGCACAGAATGTGTATCAGTAAAACTATATTGGACCTGTTGCTCAGCATGAGGCTGGATTTATACTTAGCTAGAAAGTCCAGGCAGCCAGGACAAATCTCCTCTCTTTGTTTCAAATGATAATTCTGCCTGGTGGTGAAGGATTTATGCACTAGAGATGGTCAGCCTTGGTTAGCATCTCCATTCTCTCTTCTATCTGTTTGACCCTTATACCTGTCACTTAAACACTTTGTGTTTACCTTGGCTCAGCTGCAAAACGGGAGTAAGTACAAAGAGAGCAGGTAAGAAGCACTGTTTATCACTAATTGTGTCTTGGAAGTAGCATGTCTGAGCAAGAACAACCATTCACTAAGTCTCTTGACTCCATAGCAAAATTTATCTTCCCCAACTGATAAGCTCACCTTGGGCTGGTTGGATTTTCCCTTTACTACACATTGCATAGGTTGTAGATGAAAGCTGTAAGAAAATGAAGGAAAATGAGGAGGAATGAGCTAAGAGTGGTATCTAAATGGACTCTTACCTAGAAATTTCATGAAAAATGTGCACTGGTGGGGGTGATATCATAGAGGATAAAAGTCATTCAGCAGAGATGATGGGCCTCAGAGTAGGTAACTGCAGACCTCAGGCATGTATTGGTCTTGCAATAGCTTGCCAGTACTTTACATCAGTACCCAGGAACTCCCAAAAACTTCACTACAGGTTCCATTATCTCCATTTTAGAATTTACAAAACTGAGGTTCTAGGAATTTAAGTGACTTTTCAAAGGTGCCAATAGCACATGTTCAGTTCCGTGTTGGATTCTGACTCCCATCATTTGAGTCTTTAGAAGATAACCCTCTCTATGAGATAGCTCTCAAAGTAGGAAAAAATGGCATTGCCAGGAATCAGATTTACAGTCTACCTTTCTTCGTACACACAGGTTGGAGTCATCAGCAAATTTCTCCTGCAATCTCAAGACCAGCTAGCGTTAACCAAATCCAGTCTATGTATCATTTGCACAAAGGAGAGAGCCTCTGATTCTTCACCTTGAAACCTTCTCTGCCCCAATGCAAAATTTAAGAGACAAAAAATCAAATATTCTTTTGCTGTTTAGACTTTGCTTGCCTTCTGCAGCAGCTCTCGGGTCCCCGGAGCACCTGAACCCATTTATTTTCCATCTGTTTCTTGCCTTCCTAAAGCAATTTTATTGCACCCGAGAAGGCTTTGCTTCTCTCAATTAGAGAGGGGAGAAGCACTCAAAGACATACAGGAGGCACCAGAGACTTTGCAGGTAGGCAAGGAGGATAAACAGGTTCAAGAGCCCAGGAATACAGATATACACACATTGGTGTGGTGGATGTTGGGCTCAAAGCTTAAAATTCAAGGAGACCCTATGCCCAGGAGCCCGTTTGAAAACTGACTTTGCCCAATAGTGGGTGAAGTGTAAGTTGCTTTCCCTTGCAGGTGAGAAAGGCATGCAAATTGACGGAAAGGTAGATTTTCATTCATTCTGATAAAATTTAAAGAAAGATTTGGAAAGCTACAGGACTGCAGCGTGCTCAGAAGGCTTGGCAAATCACTTTTCTCTCTGAGGATGGCCTCAGGCTTGTCCTTCTGAAGTGAGAACATCTAAAGCTCATCATTTTGTACCGTCAACAAAGACAAAGATGCTGGCTGCTCCTGGGGAAAGATTCCCCTATGAAACCTTGGAAAGTGTTTCCCTAGAGGCATACCAGATTTAATGGTTCCTGTTTGGATACAATTAAGACCAGCTTGGGGGACTGAGAGAGTGTGGAATCTGCAGGGGTGGGAGATGCAGAGGAGGGCAAAGGAGACTTAGTACACAGTTTTTCAGGTATCTGGAAGCAGCACTCACTCACGGACTTCTCTTACTCTAAATTGTTATGAGAGCCAATTATTCCACCTATTAAGGTTTTAATGTGGCACCAATAAGTCAAAACCAGTTTAACAACTAGGAATTATAGTTGATATAAAATGTTTGAATTTGGGCTAATAACATATACTAAGTTATAGACAGATGAGATTTTAAATGACTAAGGTAAGAAATTGGGTTCATAATGGACACATTAATAGACCACTAAACTGACTTTAAAGGTTCTGGCAGGCACCGTCAAGACACCAAATATATAACAACTCCATCCATCTTGAGCTTCCTCATCATGTCACCTAATAGAATTTCAAACACTGTTAGCACACTGATAAATGGTTATTGTGTATTACCCATGCATGCTGCCTTTCCAATTAAAAGACAAGAACAGGCATCTGCTACTTTGTTGTAGTGGGTCATCTTTCTTCATTCTTGATACTGAAATATAACATCTTATGTCTGAAGATTGCTTTAGGAACTGTGAGCTCCTTTCTAATTCCAGGGGTTAGGAAACCTTTGTGGTCAAAATGATAACATCTCTTACAGGAAAAAGAGCCAGAATAATTTAAGATGAAGTCATCCAGGGCAACATCTGTGGGACTGAGCTGACCAACATCTTGGGTGCCAGATGTATTTCTCCATTGCCACATTTGCCAGGCCAAGGGCCATGACCAGTCATAGACTCACCAGTAATTTTTGAGCAATTAAGATATTGTTTGAGTCACTGAGGATATGGTAACCAAATATACATGACTTATATACTCATGGATCTTGAGGTTTTGTGGGAGACACCACCTTTAAATAAGTAGCCTCCAAAATAGTTTACTATAAATACATTGATCATGGAGGAGCTTTGAAAAGGAGAAAAAGCCCAAGAATACATCTTTGAAGAATTACATTTAATCAGAAATCTGAGTCATGAGTAAGATTCATTTAACTAGTGAATGGAAGAAAAGGATATGTACAACAGATCTGAAGAACAGGGCATGTTTACTCACAAAAAAGAGGAGTGACCCACAGAAGTGACTTCATGAGGAGCATGGTAAGAATTCAGGGTTTTGTCCTAAGAGATTTAAGCAGGTAAACCGTGTGGTTAAACGAGTTTTTAAAAACAGTATTATGACTGCTACTTTGGAAATGGATTAAAGAGATCAAAGAGAGACAGAGAAGCAGCTGGAAGTGAAATGAGAAAGCAATTCATTAATCCAAGTGTGAGATGATTGAGACCTAGGTCAACACCAGGATGCTGACAGTGGAAATTAAAAGTGCTGGAAGAATTCAATATCCATTTTTAAAGTAGGATTGGCAAGACTTGTGACAGGTGGGATATATGGATGGTGAGAGAGGCAGGTGTGAAGAACCACTCCCAAAGTTCAGACCTAAGAAACTAAATGGATACAGATACTATTGAACTCCCCGAGCTTATGGTTAATGTAGAAATCCACTAGGAAATTCAATTAAAAGTGTATTAATCCCCTGTCTATTGTGGTAGCTTAATATTCTGGAAGCCTCATTGATATAGAACTTAGTCAAGTAGAGATAACACTTCCATGGGAGCCAGAATAAATCTCACTAAATCCATGAGATAAAATGTGAACTTTAATATAGAGAAGTCCCTTGAACTCTCAGTCAAAACTACCTACTCACTCTTCCTGCAAGCATAATGTACTGGACTTTATCATATAGCACTCATAGGACCACAAAAATAATATCATAGAGCAACACACAGGAACAAATGAATAACCACCTGAAACATGAATAAGAATATGGAACCAAATGAGCATACATAACTTTCAATATGAAAGGCACATGTATAGAAAATCATGAATTGTCATTTTGATTACATTTTTTGAAAATACTCTTCAATTTTCCCTAAATGCCTTGAATCAGTAAAATGATTTCTCTTATTTCTTCCTTTGTTTTTTGTCCTTTTATTCCATCCCCCATCCTTCTTATCTTCACTTTGCACTCTTTTTTCTTAGAAATTTCAAAATCAGACTTTGATAATTATAATTAGAGCTATAAGAAAAGACACAGTGAAAGTTGGGGAGAGTTTCTCAAAGGTCAGAAAATACACAAAGAAGACTATAAAAACCCTTTTGAATTCCCATAGAAGTATCACTAGACTATGATCTTTTTTAAAAAAAATCCAGAAATTTTTCTTTATCTTTGTATTCAGATCTTAGCACAGTACCAAGAAAAACTGACTGAAAATGTCCTTAGTGAATGGTAATGCTTGTCTTAGAAAAATGTTGAAGCCTTGGAAGTGGGTTGGGGTCTACATGGCAAGGACAGTTACAAGAGCAGCCAGAGGGACTTATACAAAAATTATACAAAAGTGACAAAGAAAGGCTTTCCATGCTGTATTAGAAGGTCTTTCTAATTGTCAGGGTAAATTATCTTTTTTCATGTTAGTTCACCCTAGAAGATTTTGACATCTCTTTCCTTTGGCATTTAATTTAATTTGATATTTTTGTTATCACACAAATAATATTACAAGAAATTGAAACAGAAAAAAAACATGAACCTCAAAACCTAGCAATTAAATATATCATATTAAACTCCAGTTTATGTGATTTTTCCTCCACTCTCCATCTCCATCTATAACACATACACACACACACACACACACACACACACACACACACACACACACTCAGAAACTGAGTAATATCTAAGAAGCAGTAATCATAGTATGCATACAAGAAAGCATTTTGATCCTTTTATGTAATATTATGTCATAAACTTCGTACAAAATTTTTGTACAAAATTAGTTTCAATGATTGCATTAAATATTCCACCAATAAGAAAATGGTGATCTAAACATGTATTCAGAGCTAGGCGTG
Source organism: Graphiurus murinus (assembly GCA_004027655.1). Classification (NCBI taxonomy): domain Eukaryota; kingdom Metazoa; phylum Chordata; class Mammalia; order Rodentia; family Gliridae; genus Graphiurus; species Graphiurus murinus. Next base: position 86,394 of record PVLC010003749.1, read on the forward strand.
GTGGCGCATGCTTGTAACCGCAGTATTTGGGAGGCTGAGACTGGAGGATCCAGGTTCAAGGCCAGCCTCAGCTACCTAGTGAGGCACTCCGCAACTTAGTGAGACCCTGTTTCAAAATAAAGAATAAAAAATAGGGCTGGGGGTATAGTTTGGAGGTAGAATGCCCCTGAGTTCAATCCCCAGTATCGCAAAATAAAGAAAGAAAGAAACAAACAAACAAACATGTATTCACATTTCAAAAAATTCATTAAAGTAACGATGAATATATATTAAAAGGGTACATCAGCTCATTTGATTGGGCATCCATTCACTGGGCAAATATTTATTGAGTGCAAACTATATGTCAGACAATTATACAGGCTCTCAGTACATAGAATAAGAATTCATCTCAGCCAGGCATGATGGTACAGGCTTGTAATTCCAGTACTTGGGAGGCAAGAGGATCACAGGTTTGCCACCAGCCTCAGCTACTTAATGAGGCCCTCCACAACTTAGTGAGACCCTGTTTTAAAACAAAGAGCATAAAATAGGGCCTGGGGTGTAGCTCAGAGGTAGAATGCCCCTGAGTTCGATCGCCAGTACCAAGAGAAAAAAAAAAAGAATTGATCTCTTTTCTCATAGTGATTACAATCTACTGAGATGGGAGACATTCTTTCCAAGAAACTTCAAATAGATTCATTTCTGCAGTTGGCAGACATGCAGATCAGGAGTGGGCTTTGTTGCATGGTTCTGGACAATGAAATGAATGTATTTCTATAAAATAGCACACTGTTGATTCCCACACCACCCACAAGGGTCCAGAGTAGCATTTGCCTCCATCTTAATTAAGTCCTTGAGAATTGATTTCTAAACAGTGTTAGGTTTACATTAGACGGTCCTTACTGGGAGATTAGAATTAGAAAGGAGAGAACAGAGATAGAGATAACTCTAAGCCAAGACAACAGACCAAAGCATGGATGGAGTTGGAGGAGAAGAGAAAAGACAGCTGCTTCTGACACAGGAATGAAGTAAAGAAATCACTTAGGCCTCAGGGTAATCTCTCCCTTTCAAAGACAGTGTTGGGAGCACCGAATCTATCTCCTTGCATGGGGAAGCCTAATTGTCAGAACTACAGTTACCTAGTGGCTTCACCAGAAAGAGAAGGGGTCCTTAGGTAAACCAAATAGAAAAGTGACAAAAAATAAAACAAACAAACAAAAAATAACTCTGCCATCAAAGCATAAATTGTGTCATCTTTCTCCACTCATCCATGTTAATAATTACCTAACCAATAGCATAAAAGATGAGGTTACCAAAAATAAATGAATAGAATCCTAGGGAAATAAAGCTAATTTAGGTAACAGAAGAAAACTTACAGATCACTCCCCTAAGGAAGTAATCAGGAAGCAAGACAATTTTTTAGAAATTAAGTAATATTTCTAAAATGTAAAAAAAAAAATTAATAGACGAATTCAGTAATGAATGAGCATGGCTGAAAAGAAACTTGGATGATCTGAGAGAGAAGGTTGAGATAAATTCCCCAGAACTAAACAACAAAGGAATGGAAACTATGAAACAATTCTTTATCAAAGTCTATTCCAGAAAAAAACAAAATATTTAATTCAACATCATTAGCATACAGATATGTAAATCAAAACTACACTGAGATTCTGTCTAACCCCATTTAGAATGACAATCATCAAGAATACAAACAATAATAAATGCTATTGAGGATATAGAGAAATAGTAACTCTTCTACACTGTTGGTGGGATTGCAAATTAGTAGAGCAGCTTTGGAGATCAGTGTGGAGGTTCCTCAGAAAACTGGAAATATAACTACCATATGTTCCAGCCACACAACTCCTGAGTATCTTTCCAAAGGAACTGAAGTCAGAATACTATAGTGATACATGCATATACATGTTTATAGCAGCACAATTCACAATAGCCAAATTATGGAGCCAGCCTAGCTGTCCATCAATTGATGAATGGATTATGAAATTATGGGATATACACACAATGAGATTCTACTCAGTTGTAAAGAAGAACAAAATTATGTCATTTGCAGGAAAATGGTTGGAACTATAGAATATTATGCTAAGTGAAATATGCCGGTCACAAAAAATGAAGGGTCATATGTTTTCACTCATATGTGGAAGCTAGGAAGAAACTGAGATATAAGAGGGACTCCAGATAAATGAGAAGAAAACCCAGTAGAGTGATGGAGGGCGTCTAGGGGCATGATGTGGGTGGGGGAGGGACTTGATGAAGGAAACACTTCAATTGATACCATGTACATATAAAAAATTATCAATGCCAATCTTAATATAACATCAAGAGAAGGGGAGGGAATGGGGTAGGATGGAGGAGGGCATGTAGCTCACCTAGTGCTGTGTGCATGTATGTCTTTTTCACTCTGAATATCACTCTGAACTTCACTACTATGTATGATTACAATGTACTAGTAAAATTTATATTTAAATTGTTGAGGAAAGATGGAGAATATAATAAAACAAATTATAGAAGAAAATTTATCTGATCTAAGGGCATAATTGATCATGCAAATTGAAATCAAAGATGCAATTTTGTGAAATTTCAAAGTTTACAATCAATGAGAAATCCTTAGAAGTCTGAGAAAGAAAAAAAAAAAAAGATTTTCTACCATGCATCAAAAATCAGATTGGTGTCATACTTTTGAATCAAGAGTGAAAACTAGCAGGCAGCATTAAATCTCTAGCCAGGCAATCAATTCTGGTGATGAGATCACACAAGTTTTCTTAAAAGAAAATAAACAAAACAGAAATTACTTGAGGATTCATTCCAGCAAAACTGAACAGAGATCCTGAAAAGAACAAGACATAGCAGTGAAGCCAAAAAGTACTAACACTGGGCAATGCCAAGAGAAGATAATTGTACAGCAGGACTAATGAGCAATGGGTGACACTAGTGAGTGTTATGCCATCATGTCAAACTTAACATTTACAAATAGACTGAACTCTTAATTTCTCCCACCACTACTCCTCTCATGATATTCCTCTCTTCTGTACAGGGCACCAATATTCTCCCAGAGGCTAATGTTAAAATGCTGGATCTATCCTTGCTTCCATTTTCTCGCTTCCCACATTCAATTCATCAACAAAGGCAAAGGAGAAGCTGAACAAATAAAACCATTAAATCTCAAACATTAAGTTTTTTTTTAAGTTTAATTTAATAAATAATTGTTGCAGTACTAAGGATTGAATATACACATTTGAAATGTTCCAAACTGAACCATTCCTCACCATAACCATACAGTTTATCCCAGTCCAAACACCATCACCTTTTACCTGATAATAGCCATGGCTTCCCAGCAGACTGGCCGGCCTCCATTCTCTCTCCACATTGTCTGTTCTCCAAATGGCAGCTAGCTAGATAACGTTCCAACATTAAACAAATCAGTGTCTTCTGAAAGTTTACCTAGGGTTATGTAAACTAAAATGCAGGATCTTTGCCATGGCCTACACAGCTCTGTATGAAGTGGCCTCTGTCTCTTTCCACTACTCTCATCTGCATTCTGCCTTGAGTTTACTGGACACTACCTAGGCTAGGGCTGCTCCCCACTCTGCACTTGTTGCTGGATGGGCCTGGAGTAACCAGACATCCTGGTTTGCTTAGAGCCAATTTATGCAAGCTTCTCTCATGTTTCATTTGATTTGGCATTATGAGTCCCTGACTCCAGTTTCATTAAAATTAACAGGAATAGGTCTGGTAGGCCTCTACTTTGTAATTCCAGCTTTTGACATCATCTTGTCTAGTAGTGTGTGAGATATACAAACAGAAAACTCAGTTTTCACTTTAACTTATGATAAAATATAAAAAACGACAAAGAACCATCTGTCCCTCCTAGTCCCCAGGCTAATGTTACCAAGATCTCCCTTTTAGAAAAGTGTGCAGGGGCCTTGTCAGGGGCCAGCTGTGGTCACAGGGGAAATTTCCCTGGTGAGATCCCCAGAGAGAAGAAAGCATGCAGAGTCGCCATTAGAAGAACAACAACAGCCACTTTTATTCTACAGACTTGTTCCTTATGTAGGGTTCTGGGCAAAAATGGAATACGTCCACATCAACTCAGATGTGCACAGGTGGGCTGTGGTTTGCCCAGTCTTGCTTATATAATCAAGCACACATCTGCAGCTGCACAGAATGAGCTGGGTCATGTCTTTACACCTGGCCTATACTTCTCTGGGCCCTATAGGCCTGGCTGGGGCAGCTCACTTTTTCTATCTGAGATGGTGCTGGAGGAAACATATCTTGCTCCCACCTCTGCCAAGGATTTGGTGTATTGGCTGTTAAGATTTATGAAGTCACCAGCTTGTCAGTCAGGGTTAGCGAGAAATAGAGAAATTATGGCTTAAGTGTATGTGAAATATATATGAAAAAATGAGACTGAGCAATCCTTTTACAGAGCATACAAAATATAGAATGAACGCACTTAGATTTGATTATTGCTTAGTGTTGATCTTCAATTATTTAATATTTAAATATTTATTTTTAACTTTTGATACATTTTTTAAATTTCTGAAATAAAGTATTTCTAATGGCAATGAACTAAGAAATGTATGCTACATAGAAATGGAAGGGCTCATTTTTTTGTTCTTATTTTGATAGCAATGTTTAAGTTGCCTCTAAGATTTATCAACATTTACTGCTTATGTTGGGGACCACAAGTGCTACTGCTGATATGTGAAAATCAAAAGACATAAATATGCTGATGAATCATCAGTATCTATTTCAAAAGCTGATGGTTATTTTAAAGCCCGAGCCCCAAAAAGATAATTTAATTGATGCAGCTGCAGAGTGTATATCTTCAAATCTTTCTGTGAACCATGACTTTTCATTTAGATCAAAGGACTATTATCCTAAGTTAATTGTGTTTGTTTTCAATTTCAAGTATTTTTTATTTTGCTTTGTTTTTACATGAATCTAAAATGAAGCAGTAGCTGTTAACATGTTGATTTCATTAACAGAACAAGTGATATTAGTTTCCTGTTAGTGTCAAAAAGAAAATCGGTTAACTACAGTAATAGTTCAATGTTTTCAAGTGATTTCATTGAATCAAAGGAAAGCTTTGGAAATTCATTTGGTTAAAGGCAAAACATTTGAAATTACTGTGAATGCTATTGTAAAATCAGCTAAGTAAAGCATTAAGCCACAATTATTTGTTTTGCTATGATAATAAAAATAAAAATGTAGAATAGAACAATATTCTGATAAAAATAGTTATTACTAAACTGAAAAAGCTTATGGAATATATATTTACTTGGAATTGATTGTGATATGTAATTCATAATTATGTTCAAATGAGTTGAGATATTTCACCAAGGAAAATAAAAGCTACACACACACACACACACACACACACACACACACTATAAGCAAACAACAAAATGTGATGGCACTAATACTGAATACAATAAAAAAATTTTTTAACATGGCAATATGTTTTCTGTCTTTGCTAGCCATCATTAAATTGGTTTTAGAAATATTTGTACCTTCAAAGAACTGCTTTTTAAATTCTAAAGATATTGAGCACGTTTATAAATGACCCTAAGCTTTCGTTGTAGTTCATTCAAAATTATTTATTTTTGAATTTTTATATAAAATCATAATGTTTGAATGATTATGAGATTATAATCATCTTATAAAATTATAAAGATATTTATCCCTACAAAGGCAAAGGAGAAGCTAAACAAATAAAATCATTAAATCTCAAACATTAAGTTTTTTTAAGTTTAATTTAATAATTAATTATTGCAGTACTAAGGATTGAATCCAGGGGTGCAGAGGTGCTCTACCACAGAGCTATATCCCCGGTTTTGTTTTGTTTTTTTCTTTATTGCAATCTTCCTGCCTTAGCCTCCCAAGTAGCTGAGATGATAGGTATGAAACACCACTTGGCATTATTTAAACTTAATTCTGAAATTTTATAATTGTTCTTTAGAATAGCCAAATTTGTAGGAAGATCCTTTTGATAAATTTTTTTTTTTTTTTTTTTTTTTTTGCGGTACTGGGGATTGAACTCAGGGGCATTCTACCTCCGAGCTACACCCCCAGTCCTATTTTTTATTCTTTATTTTGAAACCGAGTCTCACTAAGTTGTGGAGTGCCTCACTAGGTAGCTGAGGCTGGTCTCGAACCCGGATCCTCCGGTCTCAGCCTCCCGAATGCTGGGATTACAAGCGTGCGCCACCACGCCCGGCTCCTTTTGATAAATTTTTGAATAAGCCAATATCATGTACTAGAATTGAATGAAATTGAGAAGGTTTAACATTTTCCATCATCTATATCTGGCAAAACATTTAAAAGAGTCATAAATAGAGAAAACTTATTTGATGAGTTTTACCCTGTAAAAATATTTGTCAAGGAAAGGCCTTAAAAGACAGTACCTGTGAAAATATT